>CAUYON010007341.1:0-10263 GCA_963573935.1 Arctocebus calabarensis
CAGCCCAGGCCCGCCGAACAACAATGATGGCTGCAACCAAAAAATGGCCAGGCGTTGTGGCAGGCGCCTGTAGTCCCAGCTACTTGGGAGGCAGAGGCAGGAGACTCACTTGAGCCCAGGAATTGGAGGTTGCTGTGAGCTGTAATGCCTGTCTCAAAAAAAAAACAAAACAAACAAATTAGAGAAAAAAAGAATTACCAGGAAGAAAATGAATCACATTGGCTTTTGTATTTTCCATGTAGTCACATTTACTGGTGCTCTTAATTTCTTTGTGTGGATTTGAATTATTATCTAGTGTCCTGTCATTTCCATTCAAATGACTTAACATCTTTAGTATTTCATGTATGGCGAGTCTTTTAGTGGAAAATTGTTTCTGTTTTTGTTTGTTCCAGGAATGTTTTAATGTATCTTTCTTTCTTTTTTTTTTTTTTTTAAGACAGAGCCTAGTTCATGACAAAAATTCAGCTGTTAATCTTATTAAGGATCCCTTATATGTTACTTTTTCTTGCTGCTTTGAAGATGCTCTCTTTGTCTTTGCCTTTCAACAATTTAATTATGATGCATCATGGTGGGATCTTTTTTTTTGAGACAGAGTCTCATCCTGTTGCCCTCTGTAGAATGCTGTAGCATCACAGTTCACAGCAATCTCCAGCTCTTGGGCTCAGCTGATTCTCCTGCCTCAGCCTCTTGAGTAACTGGGACTATAGACACCTGCCACAATGCCTGGTGTTGCAGTTTGGCTGGGGCTGGGTTCAAACCTGCCACCTCGGTGTATGAGGCTAGCACCCTACTCACTAAGCCACAGGTGCCACCTATGGTGAGATCTTTTAAAGTTTATCCTCCTTGGACTTTGTTGAGTTTCTTGGATATGTACATGTATGTTTTTCATCACATTTGGGAAGTTTTGGCTATAGTTTTTCCCCCCAAATATTCTTTCTGCTCCTTTCTCTCTTTTTTCTTATAGAACTCTCAATATACATATCTTAGTATGTTTGATAAGTTCCTGAGGCTCTGTTCATTTTTCATCGTTCTTTTTTCTTTCTATTCTTCAGTTAATATCATTTGACCTATCATCAAGTTTGCTGATTCTTTTTTCTTTCTTTTTTTTCTTTTTTGAGACAGAGTCTCACTATCTCACCCTCCGTAGAATGCCCTAGTGTCACAGCTCACAGCAACCTCAAACTCTTGGGCTTAAACAATCCTCTTGCCTCAGCCTCCTGAGTAGCTAGCTGGGACTACAGGCACCCGCCACATTGCCCAGCTATTTTTTTTTTTTTTTTGTAGTTGTCATTGTTGTTTAATAGGTCGAGGCTGGGCTAGAACCCACCACCTTTGATGTATGTAGCCGGCGCCCTACTCACTGAGCTACAGGCGCCGAGCCTGATTCTTTCTTCTTCTGCCTGTTAACCCTTTCATTGAGCTCCTCTAAGTGAATGTTTCATCACAGTTATTGAACTTTCAACTCCAGAATTTCTTTTTCTATAACTCCTCTCCTTTCATTGATATTTCATATTTAATGAGACAACATTCTCATACTTTCCTTTAATTCTTTAGATGTGATTTCCTTAGTTCTTCGAGCATATTTTAAATAACTTATTTAAAGTCTTTGCCTAATAAGTCCAACATCTGGGCTTCCTTGAGATAATTTCCACTGCTTATTTTTCTCCTTTTTTTCCCCTATTTATGGGCCATACTTCTGGTTTCTTTGCACGTCTTGTATTTTTTGTTGGAGAATTTGACCTTTTAAGTAATATAATGTGACAACTCTGGAAATCAGAATCTTGCCCTCTCCAGAGTTTGTTATCATTGTTGTTTGTTGTTGAGGATGCTTTTTTTCCTTAGTGTCTTTTTCAAATACAGTAGAAATTCTATAGTCGACCTCCTCCCTACGCTAACCAGCTCCTTAAGTTGATTTAATTTTCATAGACTGGACATGTACCACATGTGTATTTTGACACAATAGACTTAGTAGTTTCTTATGCTGACCACCTCCGTCTGTTGACCAGTTTTTTACAGTCCCTTGGGTATGCAACTTACAGAGATTCTACTATCTATAAAGTCTGTATTTTTTGTTACATCTTACCACTGAAGTCTCTGCTTGGTTAGCTCAGCCACTGATGATTGGAAAGAGATTTCCTTAAATGCCTCAGACCAGGAAGTCTCCCACTCTTTGCTTTTGGGCTCTGTGTGGATGATGGAACACACCTCACATGCTCTGCCAGGAAGAAAAACAAAACAAACATTTTAAAAAATTGTTAAAAGAGAAGTTTAAGCTCTCAAAAAAATTCAAGAAGAAAATCTAGAACCTATGAAATGTAAGATGAGAGAAGAAATGATAATGTAGTAGAATGAGATGAACAGAAGCCTGGCTGAGATTGTTGGCACTACATGAAAATAATAATACAAGAAATAGATAATGCTCTAGCATAATTTTACTCTATGCCAGAAATAATACAATATTGTAGCAAAATAAGATCACATTAATCATCAATGTTAAGATGTCAGAAATGCAGTGGTAAATGAAAAAGGATGAAAACTATGGGAGAGGAGGCAGAGAATGGAGTATGTAATATCTGATCTACCATATGGAAAATTGGTATTTCCAAAAAATAAATTTATTTAGCCACTTATTTAACAAATATTTATTGGACACAGGCTTGGTGCTAGGCACTGAGAATAAAGTGTGAACAAAACAAAGTTTTGACCTTAATGAAGCCTGTGTTCTGTTGGGAATACAGAATACAAACATGTATAATGTAAACAATAAATTTTTAAATTCTAGTAAATATATGGTGATGGAATGATAAATACTATGAAGGAAAAGAACACAAAGTGAAGGGCCACAGAGTGACTGGCATGTGTTTGGGTGGGTGGGATGTGGTACTGTTAGGTAGATGACACCTCAGCTGAGACCTACCTGAAATGAAGGAGAGGGTCCTGCAGACATCTAAAAGGGCGATAAATAGTCTAGTTAGATAGTCTAACACTAGACTGTGTATCTCAACAGTCCTATCTAAACACTAAACTGTCTTTGTCTGGTTAGTGTTGCTGTAATTAGAATTATAAGAGACTGGGAATTTATAAAGAAAAGAGGACTATTTAGCTCAGTGGTTCTCAACCTTCCTAATGCCGCAGCCCTTTAAAATAGTTCCTGTGGATCGTGACCCACAGGCTGAAAACCGCTGGTTTAGCTCTTGGTTCTGTTGGCTGGGAAGTTCAAGGGTACAGCCTTCATTTCTGGTAAGGGCTTCCATGTTACATCACAGTGTGGCAAAGGTCAAAGAATAAGTGAACACATGCAAATAGACAAAACCAAGGGACAGCCCACTCTTAAGGAACTAATTCATCCCCGAAAGAACTAATCCAGTCTTGCTAGAGTAGAACTTACTAACTCCTTCCAGAATAGTGCCAAGCCACTCACAAGGACTCTTGGGGGGTTTAACCTGAGCATCAAGGTGGATAATAGAGTCATTAAAAGAGGAACAGGTTCTAAAGAGGGAGAGGAAATCAATCAAGACTTCTGTATTCTGTGTTGAACATTTTAATTGTGAGATGTCTATTAAACATCAATTTAGGTGGGTGTTGAAGATCAAGGAAAGCATCGAAGTTGAAGGAACAAAGCTGAGAGTCTTCAGTGTGTAAATGATGCTTAAGACCAATAGCACTTAAAGCCTGCTAGCTACTGGATCAAAGTGTTGGACCCAAATATGAGAATATTGTGATGAAAGGGATCAACAATGACCATAAAACCAATTCAGTGTGAAATTTACTCCAAATATACATCTCTAAAAAATAACTCTCAGAAAAGAATTATCCTAAATTTGAATCCTTTAAAAAATCTCTTTTTATTTTCCATAAAAATATTATGGAAATTCTCTCTCCATTTCTTTATTTTGAACAAAATTCTTGCTTGGGGAAGAACTGTCAGCCTGAATTGACCTCAATCAATGCTGGTTTGTGATAATTAGCAATGTCAACCGACAGAATCGGTAAATAAGGCAGGCAAAGAAATTTGACACAGATTTAGTAATTATTGCTAAAGGTATCACCTCACAATTGCAAGTGTCAGATGTCTTTGTAAACAAGCCTTTTAAAACTCACTTTAAAAATCAATCCAGGAAATGGTTGTCTGGAAATCATGCACATTCACTACCAGAACAAATTAAACAACCAAAAACCTGTCCTGACATAATGGGTTATTGTGGCTTGGGATAAACATTTCTGTGACAACAAAAATATAGGCACAAACATTAATGTATCTCAAGCCTCAAATGGAAATGAAGACAATATGCTGGGGAAAACTGGCCTAGACAATTGAAAAAAAAAAAAAATGACCACACTGATAACAAAGACTCTGATGCTCAAGATGCTGGTGAAGAATTTGAATAAAATTGTTTCTTCTAATAGGAGTAGAAATAAGCAGCAAATTAAATTAGTTTTGGTAACAGTAATGTAGAATTTAAAATTAGATCTATATATAATGAAACTCTTCTAATAAAATTTATTAATAAATATCTGTTTCAGGCTCAGTGCCTATAGCTCAGTGGTTAGGGTGCTGGCTACATACACTGGGGCAGGTGGGTTCAAACCTAGCCAGGGCCAGCTAAATAACAATGGCAACTACAAAAAAAAAGAAAAAAAAATAGCTGAGCATTGTGGCAGGCACCTGTAGTCCCAGCTACTTGGGAGGCTGAGGCAAAAGAATCACTTAAGCCCAAGAGTTTGAGGTTGCTGTGAGCTGTGATGCCACGCACTCTACCGAGGGCGACATAGTGAAACTCTGTCTCAGAAAAATAAATAAATATCTGTTTCAGTTAGGTCCTGAAGGTTAGTTATTTATATTTAAATTGGCCAACATTCTGGAGGGTATTCTCAACAGGCAAAGGAATGAGGATGCTTATGTTCTGAGTTGCCCTGTATTTAAACATATATGGTATTGGATATTCCTATGGCCATGAAACTAAATATAGTAGAACCTCTGTAAGTTGACCACCGAAGGGACTGTAACAGACTAGTCAACCTATGGAGTTGGTCAACATAAGGAACTAGGCCAACTGAACTGATACCTACTGGTGCATGCCCATCTGTGAAATTAGGTCAACTTAAGGAGCTGGCCAATGTAGGGAGGTGGTCAGCTGTGGAGGTTCCACTGTACAAGGTTATGATACTATCTCCAAGCGGGACACACAAGGAGAAAAACACAGATGGGCCACAAAATTATCAGGAACCCATTTCTCTACAAAGACAGCATTCTGAGCCATGTAATAGGGCTGAATAAGAAGATCAAACCCCTCTCCATCAGATCTCTCTAACGCAGGTTCCTAATACTGGTGAGAGTACCCTCCAAAGAAGTAGGTAAGTGTGTGTCTGCACGTGTATGTGGGTACACACAGATGTTATAAAGGCAAAGGCACAATCAGAGAGGCTGGGGGAGATGGTTTGGGCGCTATCGTCACAGCTGTAAACCAATATCATTAGCAGATACCTGTTGGGGTTGGGGTGGGAATGCTAGTGGCCTTCAACTACAGAAAGCCTATGGTTCTGAGCTTTCTCTTCAGCTTGACAGCTCCCAAAAAGGAGAAAAATATGAGCTATCCTGGACCCTGTCACAGTGGGACAGGGCATTTCCATGTTGCACAGTGGGTTCCACAAATATAGAAAAATGTATCACCTTCCAGCTAAACTGATAAACCGAACTCAAACTTTGAGCTCTGCTGTCCTTAGAAACTCCACTGAAGCAACAATAAAGGGATTTAACAACAACCAGTAAGACATGGGTGGACACGGATCAATAGGAAAACAACAGCAGCAAAATTTGGGGAGCTGGAAAGCAGATGGATCAGTGAACCTTAGCTGAGGACTAAGAAAGTTGAGTTCTAAGCCAACAGAGGGTAAATCCAACAACCAATCTAGTCTATACCAAAGAACCCCCAAATACTCAGCAATTGTTAGCCAGTATCTCTGGAAGTAGAGGTGAGGATTTGACTAAAAATTCAAGGATTGAGGTCAGGCGTGGTAGTTCACCCCTCTAATCCTACCACTCTGGGAGACACATGCGAGTGGATGGCCTGAGCTCAGGAGTTTGAGACTAATTTGAGAAAGAGCAAGACTCTGTCTCTAAAAATACCAGGGGTTGTGGCGGACAATGTGGTAGGCTCCCGTAGTCCCAGATGCTAGGGAGGCTGAGCCAAGAGGATTGCTTGACCTCAAGAGTTTGAGGTTACTGTGAGCTATGACACCATGGCACTCTATTGAGGGTGACAAAGTGTGACTATGTCTCAAAATAAATAAATTAATTAATTAAATTCAATGTTAAAAAGTGAAAATTAAAGAATTGGTTGGAAGTCTGTTTAAGAGGCATTTGAGCACACCTGCCCCATTTCCCCCTGAGTCTTCACACCCAGGCAGATGATTGAATGTCTAGTCTCTGCCAAAGGGAAACCAGGCTCAGCTGACAGATGAGAGAATCAAGTATAAACATACACAGTTTAGACCTTGACATCCCTGCACCTGTTCCCCCATTCCAACTGCACAACTCTGGTGGCAGGACCTCTTCCTTTGGCCAGGCAACTTTAAATTCTTCCCTGGGGCATTGACCAACCTAACAGGAAAGGACAATGGGAGCTGGCCAAGGAAACAGCCAGTCAAATCACCATAGTACACAGTCAATAAGCTCTTCTGACGATGATATCAGAAGTTCCAGTAAGTGTTTTCCCCCTTCATTCTTACGTATGTGCAGATCACTAAAGATTACCCAATAGCTGAGAAAAACCTCTGAAGGGATAATCAGAACAAAACCAAAAAAGAGGGGGTTGATAGATAGAATGATGGCCCCCAAATGTACATACCTGAATCCCATTCCCATAGCATGAAATATGTTATTTTACGAGGCTGTTTGGCTGGTTTAAGGTTGCGAATGTGATTAAAATTGCTAATGAGCTGATTTTGAGACGAAGAGATTATCATGGATTATCTAGGCAGCCTAAACGCAGGAGTCCTTAAAAGCTGAGAGATTTTCTTTGCCATGGTCAGAGGGAGATGTGACAAGAAGTGTTAGGAAGATGTGGCCTTGAACATGGAGGAAAGGAAGGAACTCCGATACAAGGAGTTGTGGGTGGTCTTTAAAAGCTGGAAAAGGCAAGGAGGCAGATTGTCCCTGGAACTTCCAGAAAGAAACATGCTCCTTCCAGCACGGCGATTTCAGTTCAGTGAAACCCATGTTGAGCGTCTAACCTACCGAACAGGATGATAACGTACGTGTATTGGGTTAATCTTTTACAGCAGCAATAAAAACAAATATGGGGGTATCTGGAGAAACCGATATGATTTAGGAGCAAGAAAATTTCTTTTGAAGAAGTATGCATCTGTTCAAAGGGAAGTATTATAAACATGAAATAGGAACAAAATTCTATTTTAAGAAAAGCAACATTCTGAGACCCAAAAAAAGCGCTCTTAAAGTTAAAAATATGGTAGGAGAAAATTTTAAAAGTCAGCAGCAGGCTTAGAAGATATATAGACAAGGAAAAGTAGATCAAAAAGACAAAAGTTTACAGGGAAAAGGGACAGGGAGGGGAGGGGAGGGGGGAGGATGGCTGGAGGGAGGGCAATTGGTGAGATCACACCTACCGTGCATCTTAGCAGGGTACTGGTGAAACTTATTAAATGTAGAGTATCAATGTCTTTATATAGTGATCAAGAAAATGCTATGAAGGCTATCTCTAACAGTACGATCAAAATATTTCTGATTGTATATGAAGCACATTCTGCCCTATGATTGCACCAATGTCCACAATTATGATTTAATAAAATTATTTAAAAAAAAAAAAAGAATCTCATCTTACCTTAAAAGATAAATATAGACCAGGGGTGAAGAGATGGTCATCTATATTCCAGGCAAATAAAAAGCAGAAAAAAGCAGGTGTTGCAATGTTATTCTCCGATATAATAGGCTTTAAACCAACAAAAGTAAGGAAGGATAAAGATGGTCACTTCATATTTGTTAGGGGTAATACTCAAAATAATGAGATTTCAATTATTAGTGTTTATACACCCAAACAGAATGCACCTCAATTTATAAAAGAGACTCTAACAGACATGAGCAACTTTATTTCCTCCAGCTCCATAAAAGCCAGAGATATTAACACTCCTTTGGCAGTGTTACATAGACCATCCAATAAGAAGCTAAGCAAAGAAATTTTAGATTTAAACTTAAACATATTTGGATTGAACAGACATCTACAGGACCTTGCATCCTAACAAAGCTGAATACACATTCTTCTCCTTAGCCCACAGAACATACTCCAAATATTGATCATATTTTACATCACAAGTTTAACCTAAGCAAATTTAAAAGAAATTTAAATAGAAATTATTCCTTGCATCTTCTCAGATAATCATGGAATGATAGTTGAACTCAGTAACAACAGGAATCTGCATACTCATACAAAAACATGGAAGCTAAGGAACTTTATGCTGAAAGATAGATGGGTCATAGACGAGATTAAGAAGGAAATTACAAAATTTTTAGAACAAAATGATAATGAAGACACAAATTATCAGAACCTCTGGGATATCTCAAAGGCAGTCCTAAAAGGGAAATTAATACTACTGCAAGCCTTCCTCAAGAGAACAGTGAGAAGAAGTTAATAACTTAATGGGACATCTCAAGCAACTGAAAAAGAAAGAACATTCCAATCCCAAACTCAGCAGAAGAAAAGAAATAACCAAAATTAGAGCAGAATTAAATGAAATTGAAAACAATAGGATTATACAACAGATCAATAAATCAAAAAGTTGGTTTTATGAAAAGTTCAATAAAACAGATAAACCATTGGCTAATCTAACCAGAAAAAAAAAAAAAGAGAAAAATCTTTAATTTCATCAATCAGAAATGGTAAAGTTGAAATAATAACAGACTCCTCAGAAATTCAAAAAAGCCTTAATATTACAAGAAACTTTATTCTCAGAAATATGAAAATCTGAAGGAAATGGACCAATACTTGGAAGCATGCCACCTTCCAAGACTTAGCCAGAATGAAATGGAAATCCTGAATAGGCATATATCAAGTTCAGAAATAGCATCAACTATACAAACTCTCCCTAAAAAGAAAAGCCTGGAACTAGATGGATTCACATCAGAATTCTACCAAACCTTTAAAGAGGAACTAGTACCTATATTACTCAAACTTTACCAAAATATAGAAAAAAAAGGAATACTACCCAACACATTCTATAAAGCAAACATCACCTTGATCCCTAAACCAGGGAAAAGACCCAACAAGAAAAGAAAATTATAGACCAATATCACTAATGAGATCCTGACAAACAGAATCTAGCAACACATGAAACAAATTATATACAATTACCAAGTGGGTTTCATCCCAGGGGCTCAAGTCTGGTTCAATATACATAAATCTATAAATATAATTCAGCACATAAACAAATTAAAAAACAAAAACTGTATGTTTCTCTCAACTGATGCAGAAAAAGCTTTTGATAATATCCAGCATCCTTTCATGAGCAAAACACTTAAGAAAATTGGTATGGAAGGGACATTTCTTAAACTGATCGATGCCATCTACAGCAAACCCACAGCCAATATCATACTGAATAGAGTTAAATTGAAATCATTTCTACTCAGATCAGGAACCAGGCAAGGTTGCCCATTGTCTCCACCACTCTTTATACATTGTAATGGAAGTTTTAGCCATCGCCATTAGGGAAGAAATGTGATGGGTATCCATAGAGAGTCAGAGGAGATCAAACTTTCACTCTTCGCAGATGATATGATTGTATATCTGAAAACACCAGGGATTCTAGTACAAAAATGATCAAGGACTATAGCAACTACTCAGGTTACAAAATCAACACTCATAAATCTGTAGCCTTTATATATACCAACAATAGGCAAGCTGAAAAAAGTCAAGGACTCTATTCCATTTACAGTAGTGCCAAAGAAGATGAAATATTTTGGAGTTTACCTAGCAAAGAATGTGAAAGATCTCTATAAAGAGAACTATGAAACTCTAAGAAAAGAAATAGCTGAAAATGTTAACAAATGGAAAAACACACCATATTCATTGTTGGGAAGAATCGACATTGTTAAAATGTCCATACTACCCTAAGCAATATACAATTTTAATGCAATCCCTATTAAGCTCCATTATCATACTTTAAAGATCTCAAAAAAATAATACTTTGTTTTATATGGAATCAGAAAAAACCTCGAATAGCCAAAACTACTCTGAAATAAAAACAAAGAGG
>CAUYON010007343.1:0-25302 GCA_963573935.1 Arctocebus calabarensis
GCACTCTATCCAGGGTGACAGCTTGAGGTTCTGTCTCAAAAAAAAAAAAAGAAAAAGATGTTCACCTGGACAGAGCTGAAACACATTCTTAGTAAAGTATCACAAGAATGGAAAAACAAGTATCCAATGTATTCAATACTAGTATGCAACCAATATATAAACAACCACATGCCCATACGAAAGAAAAAACACAAGTAGGTCTAGGGGGACGAGAGAGACTGGAAGGAAGAGGAGGGAGGGATTGGCGGGATCTCACCTAAAGTGCACAACGTGTGGGTGTTCAGCACGCCCCCTGGTTGGCGGGATCTCACCTAATGTGCACAAGGTGAGGGTATTCAGCACGCTCCCTGGTGGGCGGGATCTCACCTAATGTGCACAACGTGAGGGTGTTCAGCACGCCCCCTGGTGGGCGGGATCTCACCTAATGTGCACAACGTGAGGTATTCAGCACATCCCATGGGGGAAGGGCTCAACTACAACTTGAACTTTACCTTAGAATTGAGAACAATGTAACCTAAACATTTGCACCCTCACATTAATCTGAAATTTAAAAAAAAAAAAAGGAAAACAACAAATACTGTTTTTAATAAAAGGTATTTGCAAGGGAACATCGGAATTCTGTCAGGCATACATGGCAACTCTAGTCACCAAGAAAGTGTTCCCAGGTCACAAGCTGAGCAGGCCTTGAAGGAGATTTAAATGTTTCATTTGTCAGACCCTGAAATATCTGAATTACTTGCCTATGTAGCAGTTCCTGGAGTCCTTAAAAGAGGTTTCTTTTCTCTGAAGGGGAAGTGTGTCTCCTCCAATTAGGCCAACCTTATCTGGCTGCTTCTCGCTTGTTCTCCGCACTGCAGTGCAAATCCCCCCAGGCTAGAGCAGCACATGCCCTTGGTTGCTGAGGTATCTCCAGGCCTTAGCACAGGTGCTCAGCACACATTTATGGTCCTGAATGCTCAAGGACCTGCACCTTGGGACTTTGGCCTGGGTACCTTCTTCCGGGTGGGCACAAGCATCCTTCCTACACCAGATTCCATTCTGTCACTCCTTCCTTGCAGGATCAAAAATCCCAAGCTAGCTCATTCTTTTGCAGATGTTTCTTTCTGAACTTTTCTTGCCCCAGAAACAAAGGCCCTCTGTCTCTCACGTCCGAGGGTTTGGATTTGAACTGTTCTCTGTTCCTTTTTCTCTCTACTTTTTTCCTGCAGGCTGGGTGACTGATAGCAGTGATGCACACAAGCTTGGTATATTCGTGATTCATCTTTGCCTTATTCTTGCTGATGGGACCTGGGCCGGGAGGACTCTGAGACAGGGGCAGAAGGATGGAAGAAGCTGAGGCAGACCCAATTCTCTCTCATGGAACCTGGATTCTCCAGATCATAGCCACGGCATGGGCAAAGAGTCCCCCCCCCCCCTCAACAACACATACACACTTGTCCGGCTGTAGAAGAAATGTCTTCCCTACACAGTTGGAGGGCTCTTCCAAAACAGAAAATGGCCTGCCACGAGCCATCTCTTCTGTATACTGTATACATCCTTCAGTTGGCCCTAAGCTAATTGAGTGTGGCGTGACCTCATGGCTACGTGTTTCATGCTTCCCATTTTACAGATGAAGAAGCTGAGACCCTTACAAGTTGAGCGGTTTCCCCAGAGTCATCAAACTCTATGGCCTAGCCATGATTTAGATCCAATTTCTGGCCCATGTTGCTCTCTCCCTCTCTCTTTTTGAGACTGTCCCTTTCAGTAGAATGCCAAGGCATCCTAGCTCACAGCAACCTCAAACTCCTGAGTTCAAGTGATCCTCCTGCCTCAGCCTCCTGAGTAGCTGGGACTACAGGTGCTTGCTACAACACTCAGCTGGTTTTTTCTATTTTTAGTAGAGATGGGGTCTCACTCTTGTTCAGTCTGGTCTCAAACTCCTGAGCTCAGGTAATCCAACTGCCTTGGCCTCCCAGAGTGCTAGGATTACAGGTTGCTTTGTCAACTTCACCCTCCAGGCTTTTTTAGGAATTGAGTTTCCATGGACAGCGTTCCTGTCCCCTTATACACTGGTGGTTATATGATCCTCTAAGTGGCAGGTTACAGGACACATGCCTGCAGGGAGGAAGGGAAGGCAGTGGGGAAAGCCAGGAGAGGCCCTGGAGCTGGCGGAGGGAAGCCATGTGAGACTCTCACCCCGTGAATGGGGCCCTGTTAGCCCCACTGCAAAGGCCCAGGGCTCTGGCTTTATGGGTTGCCATGGCAGCCTCTGGCCTTGACAATGGAGGTACACTTGGCTGAGTGTTATTGTGTCCCACTGAGTCTACAGAAAAGGCAACTGCTGGGGCTGCAGTCGGGAAAGGAATGTCCCAAGCTCCTGCTAGCACTTTTGTCTTGGTCGCAAGGACAGATAGGAGAATAAGAGGGAGCATCTTTGGGGCCCCAGAGAGGTCTTGGGCGTCTATTTTATGTGTGCAAAGAGGTGGTGTCCACAGAGCCTGGGAAGCAGCTTGGTAGAAAGCACCTTCATAGGACGTTTGCCGAGCATTTACTTTTTATTCAGTGATTGTTTGCAGCCAGGCTCTGCTCTGGAGCTGGGAATATAGCAGGGACCCAAACCCTCTGCTAACCCATGAAGTAGGTTCAAATGATATTATTCCTACTTCACAGATGAGGAAACTGAGGCCCAGAGAGGTTGATTCGTGTGCCTGAGATCACATAGCAATTAAGTGTGGAGCCAGGAATGGCTAGTCTAGAGCTTTGATCCTTTTGAAGGATTCAAAAATTGGGGAGATGCTGGGTAGAAGAACCCCCATAGGCCACAGGCTTCTTTCTCTCTGTATCTGTGGGAAGTTCAACCTTGCCCTTCAAATGCAGGGTCCACTGTCCACCCCTTATGGAACTCAACGGGAGCTCTCAGCCCAACCCCTGGGCTCTCCCAATGCCCTGGCAGACCTGTGAGACGCAGGTGCTACAGGTCCGGGTAGGGCCCTGGCCTGACTGTAAAGCTCAGGTAGGTGTCAGCTACAGCCAGTCTGCGAAGCTCCAGCTTCTAAGTCCTAAAACCTTGGACAAGCCCATTAGACTGACTCAGTCGTACAAGGCCAATTCTGCAGATGCCTGAAATTACAGAGGGAAAGTCCGTTGCGGGTAGTAGGTGAGCAGTTACCAAACAGCAGCCGATCCTTTCACTACTGTCACTCTCCCTCCCCAGCAAAGTGGAATAATTGTTTTCCCCTTTTCACCTGAATTCCCCTCACCTTGATGTAAACGTTGAACTCAGCCTCTTTGTCTAGTCCAGCCCACCCTCCCAATGCACAAGGCAGATAAGAGCAAGGAGAGAGAATTAACTGGCATTTTAATTAAGAGTTCCCTATCTTGCAAGACCAGGATTTCAACTTATTTTGACCAAGACATATGGTAGGAGAGAACCTGTTGCATGCAGTTCCACCGCAGGGCTGAAACAAAAATTACTCTTGTTTGCCACAAACTCTGGCAGTCTTGATTGTATTTAAATTATTATTTATTTAGTTAGTTAGTTAGTTATTTGAGACAGAGTCTTACTCTGTCACCCTGGGTAGAGTGCCATGGTGTCATCATAGCTCACAACAACCTCAAAATCTTGGGCTTAAGCAATTCTCTTGACTCAGCTTCCCCAGTAGCTAGGACTACAGGTGCCTGCCACATCACCCAACTAATTTTTTAATTTTTAGTAGATATAGGCTCTCACTCTCACTCAGGCTGGGCTGAAACTCTGGAGCCCAGACAGTACCCCCACCCCAAACCCCCAGAGTGCTAGGATTATGGGCGTGAGCCACTGTGCCTGGCCTTATTTTATTTTTGAGACAGAGTCTCACTATGTCACCCTCAGTAGAGTGCTGTTGCGTCATAGTTCACAGCAACCTCAAACTCTGGGACTTAAGCAATTCAGTTCCTCTGCAGGGCTCAAACAAGTAGCTAGGACGACAGGAGCCCACCACAACACTTGGCTATTTTTGTTGTTGGTGGTGGTGGTGTTGCAGTTGTCATTGTTGTTTAGCTGGCTCTTGGCCAGGTTCAAACCCACCAGGAGTGGTGTATGTGGCCGGTGCTGTAACCACTGTGCTATAGCACCAAGCCAGTGCCTGACCTTATTATGTTTAATGATTGATTTAAATTTCTCTTTCAGTTTTGAGCACATCCAAAAAAAAGTTACCATGTGATGGTGGCTTGTCTTTGACACCTGTCTGACAGCTGCCTGTCCCTTGACAAAAGAAGAGGCTAGCTTAAGGCCCATGCCTTGGGCAGTCAATTCTGTCTGGCTTCTAAATGAATAGCCTGCTCTGGTTTTAGTCTGTCCTTTTCCCGGTTACCTTTATTTGTAGCAAATGCGATGAGAAGGGAGGGTAAAGATTGGAAAGGATTCTAGGAAAAAAAATTTTTTTTTTTTTTTTGTAGAAACAGAGTCTCACTTTATCGCCCTTGGTAGAGTGCTGTGGCGTCACACAGCTCACAGCAACCTCCAACTCCTGGCTTAGGTGATTCTCTTGCCTCAGCCTCCCGAGTAGCTGGGACTACAGGTGCCTGCCACAACGCCCGGCTATTTTTCTGTTTTTGCAGTTCGGCTGGGACTGGATTTGAACCTGCCACCCTTGGTATATGGGGCCAGCACCCTACTCCATTGAACCACAGGCGCTGCTGGGAAATAAAAATTTTTTAAATATAAAAAGCAAATTGATTTCAAGAAATAGAGGAGAAGAGTACAGCCACCCCAGTTCCCCCTGGGCTGGGAGGCCAAGGTGGGTGGATCACCTGAGCTCACAGGTTCGAGACCAGCCTGAGCTAGAGTGAGACCCTACTTCTAAAAATAGCCAGGCATTGTGGCCGGCACCTGTAGTCCCAGCTACTTGGGAGGCTGAGGCAAGAGAATCACTTAAGCCCAAGAGTTTGAGGTTGCTGTGAGCTATAATGCCATGGCACTCTACCAAGGGCAACAAAGTGAAACTCTGTCTCAAAAAAAAAAAAAAAAAGAAAAGAAATAGGAGGATTTTAAGTACTTTCCTGATGCTGTGCACCACTATCTAGTTCCAGAAATAATTGCATTCTGTCTTATATAAAATTCATTGTTGACAGTGAATGATGATTTTTTTTCCACGGTATTTCTACATATGTATCTTGCTGGGTTGTTTTATGAAATTATTCACATGGTAAGGAAAGCAGTCCAGTACATTAAGTCCTCCTGTTTTCTCCCTCCATCGTCCTCTGCCACCGAATTCTGAGCTGTAGGAAGAGATCAGCGTTTCATCTTGGTTTCTCCCAGGGGGACTGGTACCTAAATGATACAGAGCCTGGCCTCCAACCACACCTAATCAACCTTTGTTGATTGAATTAGAGAGCAAGAGAGAGTAGATGAATAGCATCCCCTCTTTTGATTGTTTGAATTACATTGTGTTAAGAATTAATGTCTGAAAGAGATCAGGTTTTGTCATAAGGTCAATTGCAACTGCAGGCCACCCAAATGCCAGCTCGCTATTCGTTCCAATGTGACATTTTGTAATTGAAAGTGCAAGGGTGTGGATCTCATTCTTACCAGTATTCAAATGTTACTGAGTTCTCCTACTCACATTTTCAAAAACACGTTTAATGGAAATTGAATTATGTGAAATTTTAGTGCTTGGGCTTGAGACAAATGTTGTTATGGGAGAGACGGTAACTGGTTTCTATTTAGTTATTGTGTTGCTAAATTACCAGGCTTGCACTGAGTTGAATATGCTGGAATAGATCAAAGAATCCATTCAGTTATCTAGAAAAGAGTTTGGCTTCTCAATTAACTTACGGTCATACTTTCAGAGCAGACACATTGTCAAAAAAATTTCTCCCAGTAAAAAGCAATGCAGTTTATTCTCCGAGCTATGTCATTTGTATTCAGCAAGGCTTGTATCTGTCACCGCAATGTGTTTTGCTATTAGCCAAATTAATTGACGCGTTGCAGTGAGTAAAAGCAGGGGTGTTGAGATCAGCAGTCCCAACAAGCCTGTGACTGAGGCCAAATCCCATGACCTCCCTGAGCTTCCGTTTCCTCAGCTCTGATCAGGGAGTTACCCCACTCTTACAGATGAGTGAGCAGACCGAGGGGGGGAAAGGTTCCTCTTCAGAGCACCTCCTTCAACAACCTAATACCACAGCCACTTCTACTCAAGGGGAACAAACTAGGGCATCTCTCTAGAGCAGGGGTCCTCAAACTACGGCCTGTGGGCCACATGCAGCCCGCCTAGGACATTTATCCAGCCCACTGGGTGTTTTTGCCGAGCTGCCTGTCCTGCTTAGCAGCCGACTCGTCCTGGGCCGCAGTCCGCATGTGTGGAATGTGCACCGCACTCTCCGGCTCCCCTCCTTCTCTGTGTCTCTCAACTCCTCTCAGTCTACGGTGAGACTGAGACTCTGATCAGACAAGTCACGAGCTTGCCTGTGCAGAGCCTGCTGCTGCCTGAGGACCAAGATAAGAACAAGTTAGGATTTTTTTTTTCTTTTGAAGTTAGGAGGTCTATTTTTTTTTATTTTGCATTTAGTAGGGCCTTTTTTTGCAGTTAAGGGGGGGCCTTTTTTTTCTGAAGTTAGGAGGTCTTTTTTTTTGCAGATAGGGGCACCTTTTTTTTTTTTATTTTAAATATTGTATTTGTATTTGTTCCCTACTCCGTTGAGCCACAGGTTCCGCCCCCTTTTTGTTTTTTACTTCAACATAAGATACGTGCAGTGTACATAGGAATTTGTTCATAGTTTAGTCCGGCCCTCAAACAGTCTGAGGACAGTGAACTGGCCCCCTGGGTAAAAAGTTTGAGGACCCCTGCTCTAGAGTATAGCTCAGCAGTTCCTGGGGTCTAGATCCCGTGCCAGGATGGGGGAGACTTGGTTGCACAAGGATTTTCCAGCCCGAGGTGTTTATCCTTAGCTGCCCCACAGGCCTTCCCCCTATGTGCAGAGCTGAGCAGAAGAGTCATTATTACTCCTGGGGTTAGGGCTCCCCAGATTTAGGGCTGATCAGTTTCCAGCTCCAACCCTGTTATTAGCAGAGACTTCTGTTTGTACAACAGAAACCCACTGGAGGTAGCACAGGCGAGTGAAAAAAGGTGGGGAGGTACAGGGAACCTGTCTCCATCTTCTGGGAGCTAAACTCCTAGGACCCTGGGGGTGAAATGGATGGTTCTGCTGCATCTGCCGAGAGCCTACAGACAGCGAGCACTGGATGTCAGATAATGATCTGGAAGCAAGGATGGCGTCTTATTTATCTGTGTACTCCAGTGCCCAGTGAGGGCATGATAGGTGCACCTTCATAGAAGAAATTACCTTGTGGAGGACTTGGCTGACTCCAGGGTCCCATAGAGCTGTGTTCTCAGATGCACCATTTCATCTCCCTTTGCCTTAGTTTCCTTATCTGTAAAAAAGACGACCACATAGCATTGTTGTGTGTGTTCACAACGAGAGTAATAAATATAAATAGTACTGGCTCGGCACCTGTAGCTCAAGCGTCTAAGGCACCAGCCACATACACCAAAGCTGGCAGGTTCGAATCCAGCCTGGGCCTGCCAAACAATAATGACAACTACAACCAAAAAATGGCTGGGCGCTGTGGCAGGCACCTGTAGTCCCAGCTACTTGGGAGGCAGAGGCAAGAGAATCACTTAAGCCCAGGAACTGGAGGTTGCTGTGAGCTGTGATGCCACGGCACTCTATCCAGGGTGACATCTTGAGGGTCTGTCTCAAAAAAAATAAATAAATAAAGTATGTGTTTGTTATAATATGCTCTGTGGTTGAATATACTCTTAATATTCAGCATAAAAGGCAAGGATTTAATGTCAAGGAAGGTTCTCCAGTAGGTGGGTAAGTAGTGTGGGGAGAGGGTCACTCGGCCACCAAGGCCCTGGTCTTCATGGGCCTGAGTCTGTGTTTCTGGTCTCTTTCAGGGCGGCAGCGAGAGGAGGGTCTCTGCTCCTGGAGGTCGGGGTCATGGCCTCCATGCTGCTTGCGCAGCGGCTGGCCCGCAGCTGCCAGCACAGCTTCCACCTTCTGGTGCCAGGTAAGCCCTGGAGGTCTTGGCAAGAACAGATCCTGAAAGAAGACAGCCCAGACTAGAGATTCCTGGGCTGGAAGAGTCCTTGGGGATAAAGGAGTCAGCCAGTGTCCCTGGGGCTATACCACTGTCAGCATAGAACTGTCAGCATCGTGCTCCCCTTCCCAGCCTCCAGCCCTGCTGTGCACTTCTATCCCCAGTGAGCAGATTTGCAGAAGGAAGGTAGGCAGTGGCCTGCACAGCCAGAGGGCCCAGGTCGCCCCCACAGGAACCCTTGCAGAAAACACACAGCTGGGGGTTGCTGCTGCTAAGGAGAAAAGAAAGCCACAACAGTCTAATTGACCTAAGGCCAACTGTGCTTTGTGGGCACTGGAGAGTTGTCCTCATCCCAGCTGTCCCCCTGACCCCCCCACAGCCGCTGGCCCCAAGCAAGTTCCCATTGCATGACTAGAGTGAGACCTCCCTGCCCTGGTCCCACGAGACAGGCTTGAATGAATCCCATTTTACAGATGAGAACACTAAGTCTTGAAGAAGCCAAGTTATCTGCCTCAAGTCACAGCCCCATGAGAGCAGGCCTGCCTGGCTCCTTATGCTGAGTTATTAGCCCCCTCTGTGCACCCCTGAGCTGCTCTGGGTTACAGAGTGGCTAGCAGGACAGGACCTGCCTGTGGACACTGGAGATGGGCCTCTTGCACAGATATAAGCATCCGTGGCTCTGGCTGGCCATGAAATAAGCTCAGAAAGACCAATGAGCCTCCAGTCTGTCCCCAGCTCCCTAAGCGGCCCGTGCTTCTCACCAGGCTGTCCCCTGCTGTTGGAAACATCTGCCTTTTGATGATGCACTGCGAGCCGTGACCTTGGTTTGCATGTTGAATGCTGGTGTTCATGTCCTGAGTGGGATGAAGAGAAGGAGTGTTTTCCATTTCCCAGAGTTTATTTTAAAATATTTTATATTGTAATAATTTTAGATTTACTGAGAAGCTGCAAAGATAGTACGGAGAGACCCCCGCATGGCAATCACCTGTGTTTGTCACTGTGGCCATTTTAACTTCAACAGCAGGCATTTGTCAAAACTAAGAAACTGGCCTTGGTTTAGTGCTACTATTAACCAAACTCTGGCTTCAATTTTTTTTTTTTTCCGAGATAGGGCCTTGTCCTGTTGTCCATGCTGGAGAGCAGTGGCGTCATCATGGCTCGCAGCAACCTCAAACTCCTGGGCTGAAGCCTTCCTCTGGCCTCAGCCAGCACTGTGCCTGGCTAATATTTCTGTATTTTGTAGAAACAGAGACTCACTTGCTCAGGCTGGTTTCCAACTCCTGGTCTCAATTGATCCTCCCGCCTCGGCCTCTCGAGTGCTGGGATTACTGCGTTTAGTCGTCACCTTTCCTTCTCTGGTCTGTGACAGTTTCTCAGTCTTTTCTTCTTCTTCTTCTTTTTTTTTTTTCTTTTATTAAGACACAGTCTCTGCTCAGCGCCTGTAGCTCAACAGGCTAAGGCGCCAGCCACATATACTTGAACTGGAGGGTTCGAGTCCAGCCCGGGCCCACCAAACAACAATGACGGCTGCAACTAAAAAATGGCCGGTCGTTGTGGCGGGCGCCTGTGATCCCAGCTACTTGGGAAGTGGAGGCAAGAGACTCGCTTAAGCCCAGGAATTGGAGGTTGTGAGCTGTGGTGCCACGGCACTCTATCCAGGGTGACAGCTTGAGGCTCTGGCTCAAAAAAAAATAAAAAAAACCTTTAAAAAAAAAAAAAGACACAGTCTCACTTTATCGCCCTTGGTAGAGTACTGTGGCATCACAGCTCGCAGCAACCTCTAGCTCTTGGACTTAGGCAATTCTCTTGCCTCAGCCTCCCAATTAGTTGGGACTATAGGCACCTGCCACAACACCTGGCTATCTTTTGTTGCAGTTTGGCCAGGGGCGGGGTTTGAACTTGCCACCCTCGGTATATGGTTCCTCCAGCGCCCTACCCACTGAGCCATAGGCACCACCCCAGTCTTTTCTTCTTGACTGATGGTTTTGAGGAGTTATCAACAGGTTTAGACATTTTGTTTACTCCTATTTATACTTTACAGAAGCATATCAGTGGTGACCTCTCATTAGGTTAAAATAAACCAGAACCAGAAAGATGCAAGAACGGTGTGTTTCCTGCAGGAGAGAGACTCATTCGTTCCATAACTCAGCATGTTGAGCATCTGCCCCACGCCAAGTGTTGTGCTGGGTGCCAAGGATGGGCCAGTGGAAAAAGACATGGCTCTTGGGGAGCCCCAGTGGCACCATCTTAAAGGTCATTGTCAAGGACACCTGCGCCTTCCGAAGGAAAAAAGGAAAGAGCACTAGATTAATAGCCACCGTTTTCTCAGCAGGAAAAGGGAGATACTAATAGTACCCTTCCTATTTCACAACGTCTCACGCCAGAAGAAGTGGTTCATGTGAAAGCACTGTCTATGTGTTTACACTAAGGCAGGCAGTATCCTAACTCATTTATTTACAAGCATGGAAATGGAAGCATGATGCCCCTCATCCCCCACGAAAAGAAAAAAGGGATGGCTAAAGCACCGTTCCTCTCCTCTACGTTTCATTGGTTGGAGTTGGATCGTTGGGGGCCCGCTTTTGCCAGATTTAGACAACCATTCAGGGAGCTTGCTTTCTTTTCTCTTGACTCATTGATTTGGAATATCTGGCATAAGTAGCATTAGAGGAATGGCTTAGCAGTGATGGTTAAAAACTTAATTTTAGCCCATTTAGTCCTCATCACTTTCTGTACCATAAGGTAGGTAAAACGGAGACCCAGAGGAATTAAGTGACTTCTCAGCTTCGTTGTACAGGCAACAAGTTGCTGAGCTGGAAAGGTGACAGTCTGGGTCCCACACAAATGCCCCCAAGCCAGCAGCTTAAGATAATGCATTTGTTATCTCACAGTTTCTAGGGATCGGGAAACCAGAGCCCTCTGGGTGTGCTATTTTATTCATGAATGAAAGTGCTGGATCATTTTTTTTTATTATTAAATCATAGCTGTATACATTAATGCATTTATGCGGTGCAAAGTGCTGGCTTTATGTACAATTTGAAGTACTTTCATGAAGTTGCCACTTTCTTATTTTCTGCCGTTTAAGTTTTTTTTTGGCCTCTATGTGCTTCTGATAATAATTTGCCTTTGGGAGAAGCAAGTTGTTTTGCTGCAAATGTTTCATTCAAAGGCCAGCACTAGATGAGGTCAAAGATAGCATCAGTTACATTCACAGAATCCAGGAAAAAGGTAGGAGGGGAAATTTCCACTTTAGCCACTTTCTAGCTGGGTGACTTTGGGAAAATTGATTAACCTTTCTGAGCCTCCTCATCTTCATTCTGTAAAAGAATTAAATGAGATAAGCCATATAAATTTTTATAGATAATTTCTGGTGTGTTGAGTCTAAGTGTGGGACACACAGTGGACACACCTGGTATCTTGCATCTTATGTGACTCAATATGCGGGATCCGAGGAAATCAGCCAGGCACACAGCACATGCTGTAATCCCAGTGCTCTGGAAGGTTGTGTGGGCAGGATTGCTTGAGCCCAGGAGTTTAAGATCTAACTGAGCAACACAGCAAGACCCCTATCTCTACAAAACAAAGAAAACAGAAAACATGAGCCAGGCATGGTGGCACCTGCTGGAAGTAAATTTTGGTCCATTCTCATGTGGCATATGGCATTGTATATCATCATCAAGAAAATATTCATTGTAATGGTATTTGGTTATTTTCCTCTTTTTTAAAAAAGCCAAAACCGAGGTATAGAGCAGTGGTTCTCAACATTCCTAATGCCACGGCCCTTTAATACAGTTCCTATGGGTTGTGACCCACAGGTTGAGAACTGCTGGCGTGGAAGGGAGCAGAAGTATCGGTGTTGCATGGGCCTGGGTTCCAAAGTCCTAGCTTGGCAACTCACAAGCTGTGTGACCTTAGCAAAGTCACTTAACCTCTCTGATCCTAATCTGTAAAATGGGAACAACACTACCTATGTCACAGGGAGGTTGTAAGTTATTTTATTATTCTCTGTTGCCCTGGGTAGAGTGCTGTGGTGTTAGCCTAGCTCACAGCAACCTCAAACTCGGGTTCAAGTGATCCCCCTGCCAAGCCTCCCAAGTAGCTGGGACTATAGGTGCCCACCACAACACAGGGCTGATATTCCTATTTTTAGTAGAAATGGGGTCTCCCTCTTGCTCAGACTGGTCTTAGACTCCTGAGCTCAACCCATTCTCCTTCCTTGGACTCCAACCATGCTAGGATTGCAGGCATGAGCCACCACACCCAGCCAGAGAGGTTGTGAATTAATTAAAGAGCAGATGAGAGTTTATCTAGGTGGGGCCGGCCTAGCACATATTGAAGGCTGAATATGTGTTAGTCTCCCCATTTTCTTCTTCCTGATCATGCAGTTGCCAACAGACTCGGGGCTCTGATCTCAGGACCTCTGCCCAGCAGTCCTTTGCCACCTCCATCCATCACTCAGAGACGTGTCACCTGATGAAAGCTGATGCGATTCTGGGAATAGACCCCTCTGCCTTGCACCAGGCCCTGGGCATTCCCGTCTCCTGCCAGCTGGGTCCTGCTCCCCGTTGGCCAGCTCTCCCTCCCTGCACCCCTGCTGCTGTTGAGTTATGGTCTCAACAGACTCGTAACTGCAGTGCCGCCCGACTCCACACGCTCCCAGGCTCTTCTCTCGGGTGCCTTCAGCCACAGTGCCCGTATGAACGGCCTCCTTTCCCCATGTTGGCACTTCCAAGTTCCTAAGAAATCTAATTGCTACAATATGATGCCAAGAAATTTTCTAGAGAAAAGAAGGGAAGATTTCTGTGTCCTCACCTAGGGACAGCTTGCTAATTTCAAAAATTGCGTTTTTCCCCCTTTGCTGGAAACAAAACAAGCTATGCCCCAGAGGTATTTTTTATCACAATATGCATTCCTGTCTTACGCAAATCTAGTGGGAATCACTGTTGCCCAGTAACCCTGAGTTCTGTCCAAAGAAGAGTTTAATGTAAAAAAGTCATCAATGTGTTCTGTGACCTTTAACTTACCTCTAATGAAATCAGCTGTTTAGGAATTCCCTTTTTAAGAGCAAAACGAAAAGAAAGATAAAACCTGTTTTCTTCATGTCTTTTTTTTTATTTTTGGAGACAGAGTCTCACTGTGTTGCCCTTGGTAGAATGCTGGGGCGTCACAGCTCACAGCAACCTCAAACTCTTGGGCTTAAGCAATTCTCTTGCCTGAGCCTCCCAAGTAGCTGGGACTACAGGCACGGGCCACAACACCTGGCTATTTTTTGTTGAAGTTGTCATTGTTGTTTAGCAGGCCCGGGGTGGGTTCAAACCCGCCAGCCTCAGTGTTTGTGGCTGGTGCTATAACCACTGTGCTATAGGCGCTGAGCCTTTTTCATGTCTTTTTTTTTTTTGAGACAGAGCCTCAAGCTGTCACCCTGGATAGAGTGCTGCGGCATCACAGCTCACAGCAACCTCCAATTCCTGGGCCCAAGCAAGTCTCCTGCCTCTGCCTCCCAAGTAGCTGGGACACAGGTGCCCACCACAACACCCGGCCATTTTTTGGTTGCAGCGTCATTATTGTTTGGCAGGCCCAGGCTGGATTCGAACCCGTCAGCTCAGGTGTACATGGCTGGCACCTTAGCCTGTTGAGCCACAGGCACTGAGCCATCTTCATGTCTTAAATAAGGGTAGTGCTATATTTTAGCAGGACTATAAGTTCACAGGCTACATTATGTCACAGAATTAATTCAGAAACCTTCTTTGATTTAATGAAATTATGGAGAATTAAATTTAAATGTTTTCCAGATTCCTCAGCTTTGTAGAATTTGACAAGCTGTTTGCGTGTGTGTATGTGAGAGAGAGATCTTGGCACGGCCCTCTGAGCCTGTCTCCTTTCTTGTGTGATGGAGGCAACATTATAGATACATGTAAGGATGGAATGCAGTCATGCATGTGATTCTTATCAGTCACGCCCAACCATTTTGGCAGCAGGGACCAATTTCCTAGAAGACACTTTTTCATGGACCCAGGTTGGGTGGGGAGATTGTTTTGGGATGATGCTTGCCCATTACATCGATTGCATACTTTATTTCAATTATTATGACATTGTAATATATGATGAGATAACAACACAACTCACCATAATGCAGTGAGAGACGAGTGGCTGTCATCTCACCGCTGACAGATGAAGCGGTGTTCACTCGCCCCCCACTCCTGGTTTCTAATAGGCCACAGAGCAGGACCTGTCATGGCCTGGGGTTTGGAGACCACAGATGTATGTAAAGTATCTACTGATTCCCTGGTTTGATATAATGATGGCAACCTCAATAAGAGGAACTAACATTTCCCACCAGTAATAGTAGCAGGAAGGTAAAAGATCAGCAGAGACATTGAAGGGAACTGTGGGGTAACCGATGGCACACACTTGCTTCAGATTCGGGGATCAACACGGCTTGGGCTTGACACTTCCTTTTGTGGTTCAGCCACATTTTGATCTAAAAAGCCTGTGGCGTTCACCTGGAAACTCAAACACTCTGTATATAAATTTTTTCTTATGCAAAAACATGTGAATGGAGGGCGGCGCCTGTGGCACAAAGGAATAGGGCACCAGCCCCGTGTACCGGAGGTGGTGGGTTCAAGCCCAGCCCCGGCCAAAATCTGCAAAAAAAAAAAAAAAAATTAAAAAAAAAATCTGCCAGTAACCCTGAGCAGAACAAACAAACAAACAAAAAAATGTGAATGGAGTTTCAAACAAATGACTTATGACCAAAACTTTTTTTTAAAATAAAAAACTTCCATCAAATGGGGACTGCCTGAGTTTAGACATCTGATTCCCTCTTGGGTGGAGGTGATGTTCCTGGCAGCACTAGAAGTGGGTAGAGGACAAAGTGCTGCTAAACATTCCCCGGGACATAGGTCAGCGCCCCACCTGCCCCGTAAAGGATTATCCAGCCCACCGTGCCAATAGTGTGGAGGTTGAGAAGCTGGGGTCTATACGCATTTGGATGTAGTTTAAATCTTATCAAAATGGGGGTAATTTTTATAATCTGGTCTTTCACATCATAATACCAGGGGCATCTTCTCATATCCATAAGTGTTCAAAATTTCAACCTCCAAACAATAGTTGCGTGATATCCTGCGCAATGGCTGACTACATTGTAGTGTACAGAGCTGCTCTCCGGCGTCAGACACTTACATCGTTTCCTCCTTGTTCTTATAAAGGCAATATGACACTGAACATTTTTAACCTATATCTTTGTGCACAGCTCCCATTCTTTTCCGTTTTTTTGTTTTTTTTTTAAACAGAGTCTCACTCTGTTGCCCTGGGTAGAGTGCTGTGGCGTCACAGCTCACAGCAACCTCAAACTCTTGGGCTCCAGCGATTCTCCTGCCTCAGCCTCCCAAGTAGCTGGGACTGCATGTGCCCACCACCGTGCCCAGCTCCATTTTTATCTAAGTATGAATCATGAAAACCATAACTGCTCAGTAAAAAGGAGTAGGAAGTTGTCATCAGCTAATACTTACATAGGTAAAAAGGAGCATACATATTTGCCTACAACTTTGCTGACACTGAGTTTTCCCGGTTTTCCTTTGTATTTTTTTTTTTGATACAGAGCCTCAACCTGTCCCCTTGGGTAGAGTGCTGTGGCATCACAGCTCACAGCAACCTCCAACTCCTGGGCTCAAGCGATTCTCCTGCTTCCGCCTCCCAAGTAGCTGGGACCACAGGCACCCGCCACAACACCCAGCTATTTTTTGTTGCAGCTGTCATTGTTTGGCGGGCCCAGGCTGGATTGGAACCCACCAGCTCAGGTGTATGTGGCTGGCACCTTAGCCGCTTGAGCCACAGGTGCTGAGCCTTTTCTTTCTTTCTTTCTTTTTTTTTTTTTGTGGAGACAGAGTTTCATTTTATCACCCTCAGTAGAGTGCCGTGGCGTCACACAGCTCACAGCAACCTCCAACTCCTGGGCTTACGCGATTCTCTTGCCTCAGCCTCCTGAGTAGCTGGGACTACAGGCGCCTGCCACAACGCCTGGCTATTTTTCTGTTTTGCAGTTCGGCGAGGCCGGGTTTGAACCTGCCACCTTCGGTATATGGGGCCGGTGCCCTACTCGATGAGCCACAGGCACTGCCCCCTTTTTCTTTTTTTTTTTGAGACAGAGTCTCACTATGTTGCTCTCAATAGAGCACTGTGGCATCACAACTCACAGCAACCTCAAACTCTTGGGCTGAAACGATACTCTTGCCTATGCCTCCCAAGTAGCTGTGACTATAGGCACCCACCACAGTGCCTGGCTGTTTTGTTGTTGTCATTGTTGTCTAGCAGGGCCAGGTCCAAACCCACCAGCCCCAATGTATGTGGCTGGTGCCCTACCACTGACCTATGGGACCTGAGCCGAGTTTTCCCATTTTTTAAGTCTGCCTTGTCCTTGTAGTACCCAGGTGCATCCTGACCAGTGTTCTGGGGTGGTCTGGCCAGATTCCGCGGAGGTCTTGGCACCACCTCTCTTAGGGACAATGGGCAGAATCCGCATATCTGGGGTTACCTGGGGTTCTCATTGTCCTGTTTTCCTGCAGGATCCAGACACATCAGTCAAGCTGCAGCCAAAGTTGATATTGAGTTTGATTATGATGGGCCTCTGATGAAGACGGAAGTCCCAGGGCCTAGATCTCAGGTGAGTGAGTGGAGGACACCTGGGTGGTGTGTTTTGGAAAAGAGATAAACAGGCTTAGGCACAAGAACACAGCCTGTGTCGTTAGCTGCCTTCAGAGAGTTCACAGCTAGAGGTCTGGGGTACTAACAAGTAGGTCATGTAAAGAAGTCGGAGGTGTCAAAACGTCTTCATGGGAAGAGAGGTATCAATTTTGTGTTGCCACAATCATGTTGCACAACAAACACCCACAAAACCTCAGTAGCAGATGGCATGCTGACTGCTTATGCATCTAGGGCTAACTGGGAGTTGGGCGGCAGCTCTGGGGGACTCACCCACGTGCCTGGGAGATGGCTGGCTGTTGGCTGATCTGTGTTAGGCTTGTCCTGGGTCACGGCAGTGACTTGGTTCTGTGCCATGCGGTCCTCATCCTCCAGAGGTCTAGACTTGTTCTCATGACATTGGCAGATGTGCACAAAAGCAAGAAGACTGTGCTATAGGCCTTCCGTCACTTCCACCCCATTCTGCTGGGCAAAGTGAGCCACATAGCTTGCTTTGAGCCTAGAGTCAAGGGTGAGGGTAGAACATAAAACAGTGAAAGAACATGGCGGTGTTGTATGGCACAGTAATGGACAGCAAATGCCCCTGAACTTGACCTTGGAGGGTAAGGAGGGGGAATTTTAGGAAGGAAGGCATTTGGTTCTAGGCAGGGGAGTAACAGTATAATCCAACCTGGTCTAATGCAAATTCATCTTTTTTCTTTGCATGTTTTGCAGATTTGATCCACAGGTTTTGTTTTTTTTTTTTCAAAAGAAACTTCTTTTGTCATTGCAACTATTTTATTAATCCAAAAATCTTTGTACTATTGTATGATTATAGTTATTTTGGATAGTGTTTTGCTAACAAAAGGGAAGACTTTGTTCATGCAAATTTCTGTTGTAGGGGTGGGTTTTAATTTGATCGTACTAAAATTATGGAATACATTTTCATATTTGTGTTGTTAATATTATCCTCCTTTTTTATGTGGAAATATAATTGCTAATGCTTTTTTTTTTTTGTAGAGACAGAGTCTCATTTTATCGCCCAGGGTAGAGTGCCGTGGCGTCACACTGCTCACAGCAACCTCCAGCTCTTGGGCTTAAGCGATTCTCTTGCCTCAGCCTCCCTAGTAGCTGGGACTACAGGCGCCCGCCACAGCGCCCGGCTATTTTTTTGTTTTGCAGTTCGACCGAGGCCGGGCTTGAACCCGCCACCTTTGGTATATGGGGCCGGCCCTCTACTCGCTGAGCCACAGGAGCCGCCCTCTTTTTTTTTTTTTTAAGAAAGAGAGTCTCACTTTCCCGCCCTTGGTAGAGTGCCGTGGTGTCACAGCTCACAGCAACCTCCAGCTCTTGGGCCTAGGTGATTATCTTGCCTCAGCCTCCTGAGTAGCTGGGAGTACAGGTGCCCACCACCCTCGGTATATGGGGCTGGCGCCCTACTCACTAAGCCACAGGTACCACCCTATTTATCATAATTTTATTGGTAGCGATGAGAGAGGGTCAACATCTTGCTGATCTAATTAACTGGATCATATATGAGAAATGGCAAGATAATATAGAAAATATCAGACCAAGTTTCAACTCAAACACTCCATTTCCAATTTTTGCCATCTAAATAATGTTTTATCATATATTTTAAAACTGAGTCACTTTTTGAAAATCCTAACTAAATTTAACCTTACCTTAAGCAAAAATTATCTCCACAGATAATCCAGGTCTGATGTGCTAGCTGGGTAGTTTTCCTGATGCATACTAAAATAAACACATAACTATTCAAACAAAAACTGTCCACTGATGAAGTTATTGATCTTGTCTACAAGAGTACATTTTTTGGGGGGGAGACAGAGTTTCATTTTTTTGCCCTCGGTAGAGCGCCATGGTGTCACAGCTCACAGCAACCTCAAACTCTTGGGCTTAAATGATTCTCTTGCCTCAGCCTCTCAAGTAGCTGGGACTACAGATGCCCACCACAACACCCAGCTATTTTTTGGTTGTAATTGTCATTGTTGTTTGGTGGATCCAGGCTGGATTTGAAACCGCCAGCTCTGGTGTATGTGGCTGGCGCCCTAGCTGCTTGAGCTACAGGCGCTAAGTCTATAATAATACATTTTAGAAAGCATTTTACTTTTAAAATTTTACTCTTAAGCCCAAGAGTTTGAGGCTGCTGAGAGCTGTGATGCCACGGAAGTCTACCAAGGATGACATAGTGAGACTGTCTCAAAAACAAAAAAAAACTATTTTAACTATAGAAAATTTCATACATGAAGGCTCGGCGCCTGTGGCTCAACGGGCTAAGGCGCCAGCCACGTACACCTGAACTGGTGGGTTCAAATCCAGCCCCGGCCCGCCAAAGAACAATGACAACTGCAACCAAAAAATGGCCGGGCGTTGTGGCAGGCGCCTGTAGTCCCAGCTGCTTGGGAGGCGGAGGTAGGAGACTCGCTTGAGCCCAGGAATTGGAGGTTGCTGTGAGCTGTGATGCCACGGCACTCTACCCAGGGCGATAGCTTGAGGCTCTGCCTCAAAAAAAAAAAAAAAAATTTCATACATGAACAAAAGTAGAAAGAACAGGATAATGCACAAAGCTATGACATAGTGAGACTGTCTCAAAAAAAAATTTTACTGTAGAAAATTTCATACATGCACAAAAGTAGAAAGAATAGGATAATGCACAAAGCCACTTTAAAACTACACTACAAAAGAACTACTTGAATCATCTTTTAAAATATGAAAATAACTATATCTTATCATAATGAAATGCTTTATAAACTGACTATGCAATGATTATTCTAGTTAAATTAAAAATTATACATTTTCACCATCTAAATTATATATTGTATTTCTTGGTATTACATCTATGTTTCTACATATTGAAAAAAATCTCTGATTAAGGACTATGTAAAAAAAAAATCACGCCTAGAGAGTTAAAGAATACCTTGTTTTACACACCACTGCAATTGTGCAAATACATCAGAGAGAAGAACTTCATTCAAAGCTTCATAGAATTGGGTAAACACATCACAAATAGCATAAAGTGCATGATTACAGGTTGTTGTCATCCACTCAGATTTCTGGAAACACAATAAAATAAAAACTTCTTAAAAGCCATTCTCCTCCCAGTGAGATGGGCGCTCTTGTACCCTACTGGCAAAACTATTCTGGAAAGCAATTTGGCAATTACGTATCAATGGTCTTTTTTTTTTTTTTTTTTTTGAGACAGAGCCTCAAGCAGTCACCCTGGATAGAGTACCGTGGCATCACAGCTCATAGCAACCTCCAGTTCCTGGGCTCAAGCGAGTCTCCTGCCTCCGCCTCCCAAGTAGCTGGGACTACAGGCGCTCTCCACAATGCCTGGCCATTTTTGGGTTGCAGCCGTCATTGTCGTTTGGTGGGCCCGGGCTGGATTCGAACCCACCAGCTCAGGTGTACGTGGCTGGCGCCTTAGCCCGTTGAGCCACAGGCGCCGAGCCCGTATCAATGGTCTTAAAAGTGTTCATACCCATGGACTCAATAACACTACTTCCAATAATCCACACTAAAGAAATAATCAAAGATCTGTGAACAAAGGTAAAGATGACATTTTACAAACTATAAACACAACCAAAAGTCCAGCAGTGTGAACATTAAATTAGGCATAGCCACATAAAAGAATATTAAACAGTTTATTCAAAATGATACTTTAATGAAAAGAGTATGAGATTATGCTAAACTCATACCTGACACCAAAATTTAAACGCTAAAAATGATGGCCAGGCATGGTGACTCATGCCTGTAATCTCAGCACTCTGGGAGGTCAAGGTGAGTGGACTGCTTGAGATCAAGAGTTTGAGACTAGCTGAGCAAGAGTGAGACCCCATCTCTACTAAAAATCGAAACGACTAGCCAGTCATGGTGGTCCATGCCTGTAATCCCAGCTACTTGGGAGTGTGAGACAAGAGGATTGCTCAAGCCCAAGCATTTGAGGTTGCTGTGAGTTATGATGCCATTGCACTCTATCCAGGGCGACAGAGTAAGATTCTGTCTAAAAATAATAATAATAATAATAAAAGCCATGAAATTACCACAGTATATATAGAGGGATATTTACAAAATCATGGAAAAGAGAAGAGTTGCTAAGCATGATTCCAAAAGTAGAAGTCAGAAAGGAAATATAGTGATTAATTTAGTTACTTAAACCTCAAATTTTCCAAAGATAAAAAAGAAATAAAAATTTTGCACAAAGTGAGCTAATGATCTGCAGCTCTTGTAAGGAAGAATATGTCATAGTTTCCACACTTAAAAAAATCATAAATCAGGGCAGTGCCTGTGGCTCAAGGAGTAGGGCACTGGCTCCATATACCAGAGGTGGTGGGTTCGAACCCAGCCCTGGCCAAAAAAAACAAAACAAAACAAAAAAATCATAAATCAATAGGAAAAAAATGAGTAATGCAGCAGATGAGCTAAGGGTATCAAAGGCAATTCACAAAAGAATGATTGATGTTATGACAGAAAATATGCATGCTTGTAGCAATTAAAAAAATAACTTTAGAAAATGTAAAAAAAACTTTACATTTGGCCTATCAAATTAGCAATGATTAAATAAATTAAAATATGCAGAGCCAGAATAAGTACAGGTAACAGAAACTCTCATGCACTGTTGTTTTTTTTTTTTTTCACCGAGACAGAGTCTCAAGCTGTCACCCTGGGTACAGTCCTGTGGCAGCACAGCTCACAGCAACCTCAAGCTCTTGGGCTTAGCATCCTAAGGCTTCTCTTGCCTCAGTCTTCCAAGTAGCTGGGACTACAAGTGCCCACCACAATACCCGGCTATTTTTTTTTTTTTTAAAGAGACAGAGTCTACTTTATTGTCCTCAGTAGAGTGCTGTGGCATCACAGCTCAAAGCAACTTCCAGCTCTTGGACTTAGGCGATTCTCTTGCCTCAGCCTCTGGAGTAGCTGGGACCACAGGCACCCACCACAACACCCGGCTATTTTTTTGTTGCAGTTTGGCCAGGGCCAGTTTGAACCCACCACCCTCGGTATATGGGGCCAGTGCCCTACCTACTGAGCCATAGGCGCCGCCCCACACAACGCCTGGCTATTTCATGCACTGTTGACAGAAGTGTTTAAATGACCACAGGTTTATTTAGAAGTCAGCTTAGCAGTAGGTGTCAAAAGCCTTAGTTGTGAAAGCCCTAATCTGGCAGATGGGCCACTTGTCCTAAAACAAAACAGAATAAAACAAAACCCAAAGCCAAAACCAAAAAACACAAATGTAGCTACATAAAATGGTAATTTTGGTGCCATCCAAAAATATTGGAAACAACCCAAATGTCGACAGACAGAACATCCACAATTAGGAAATGTTTTGTAGCCATTAAAGTTATAGTAGGAAAAAAGTTACAGTTGTGGAAAAACATTCATGTATTAAGTTTAAAAAGTAGTTTACATATATGTGGTAGGATTTCATATTTGTAGAAAGAAAAAAGGTGAATCAAACACACACTCACACTCAGGAAGGACCAGAAGTGCTTAATACTGTCTGTCTGTGGATGATGAAGCTGTGGGTCTTTAAATTTTTCTTTGTTTGTCTGTTTTCTGATTTTTCAGTAATAAATACATTTTTTGTTTTCTTTCTTTTTTTCTTTTTTTGAGACAGAGTCTCACTCCTTCACTAGGGATAGAATGCAGCAGGATCATCACAGCTCATCTCAAACTCCTGGGCTCAGGGGATCCTCCTGCCTCAGCTTCCTGAATAGCTGGGACTATAAGTGCCTACCACCATGCCCAGATAATTTTCCTATAATTCTTTTTTTTCTTTCCAGACAGAGTCTCAAGCTGTTGCCCTGGGTAAAGTGCCGTGGTGTCACAGCTCACAGCAACCTCAACTCGTGGGCTTAAGCGATTCTCTTGCCTCAGCCTCTCAAGCAGCTGGGATCACAGGTGCCTGCCAAAATGTCTGGCTATTTTTCTTTTTTTTGTTGTTGCAGTTGTCATTGTTGTTTTAGCTGGCCCGGAGCGGATCGAACCTGCCAGCCTTGGTGTCTGTGGCCAGCGCCCTACCCACTCACAGCTACAGGCGCTGCCCAAGTTTTCTATTCTTAGTAGAAATGGGGTTTGGCTCTTGCTGCTCAGGCTAGTCTTGAACTCCTGAGCTCCAGCAATCCTCCTACCTTGGACTCTGAGTGCTAGGATTGCAACAGGTCGGAGTCACCACACCTGGCCTGGTATTTGTTGTGTAACAAGGAAAACATTAAATTATTTTTAAATTAAAAAAATTTAGAAAATTTGATCTATACTATGACACCAACCATATTAAAACCATGTAGAAAACTGAGGAAAATTTGCCAAAACATTAATTTCTGGGTAGTAAAATATGAATTTTTCTATTTAAGCATATGTTACTTTTATACCTAGAGAAGGAAGAAATGGTAGTCCCAAAAATGTTATTATCCCATCTAAAAATCCTGAGATACAACAGCCTTTCCCTGCCCTTCTACATCTAAGAGAAGGATAACAAAAACACCTGGAGGCATCAAATGTCCTTTAAAGAAAAGGCCTAAAAAGTCAACATCCTCTCTAACCATAACTTAATTAAAAACCCCTAAGGACCAGAGACATGCCATTTTCTACTGACTGTTCAGAAGTGAGTATGAATAAAACTATGACCAGTGAGGAGCCCTGGTGAATTGGCAGGTACAACGCCTGAAGGTCAAGCAGCAGACCATGCTGATTTATTTTCTCATTCTGAGGATGGGGAGAGTCTCTTAGGGCCAGCTGGCACTGGTGGTAGAGTGCCAGGAAGGGTTTTCCATTTTTATTTATTTATTTATTTTTTGCCAGGGCTAGGTTTGAACCCGCCACCTCTGGTATGTGGGGCCGGTGTCCTACTCCTTGAGTCACAGTTGCTGCCCTGATTTTCCATTTTTAAAGCATACCCTTTAGTAGCTCAATATGTAAGGACTCCATGTAGATGACAATGCAACCCCCAGGGGTGGATATAGATCAGACCGGCCTTCACGTCACATCCAAGGCAATGCTGTAGACATCACCTACCTCTGACTGTTGCTCAGGGAGCTTCATGTTGTCGAAAATCCGAAATACAATTCTGAACAGGTCCTGCCACCAGTGCTTTTCAAAGGTATGGCCATAGCTCTTCATGATCTCAAACATGACTGTGAGTCCTCTGGAAGAAACAAAGTCAGGCACAGAAAAAAGAGTGGGTGGAGGAAGAGAACAAGAAAAGAAAGTGGGAGAGAAGGGCCAAGTGAGCGAGTGACTGAGGCTCATTTTAGTGATGCAGGGGGCCACTGCCCTGGGGACACAGTTACCTTGTCCGTACATCCAACTTGCATCTGTTAATGATGCAGGAGAGTTCAAATAAGATGGGGAACCAGCCCCGGACCCATACTCTGTCGCCAGGAGCTACATTCATGTCATCACTTGTGTATTCTTGTAGCACCTACAATGGAAATCACACCTCAGATGTAGATTAAGCATGCAAAAGGAAAGAACTGGAATGGAACTAGATAGTTAAGGCCCCACACATAGTCCCCTCCAAAAAAATCTCCTTTCAGCAAGGGTACAGTCAGGACAAAGGACACAGAGACATGACCTACTGCAAAAGACACATGAGCAATTTCCCAAAATAAACGTAGGGACCTTTGTGGGTTTTAGAACAAGTTGAGTGGGGCAGGTCACAAGGGCAGTGGGAGGTATTACATTAAGAACACTATGCTGGGAGTGGTGGCTCATGCCTGTAATCCTAGCACTCTGGGAGGCCAACACTGGTGGGTTGCCTGAGCTCAGGAGTTTGAGACTAGCCTGAGCAAGATAGTGTTGGTAAAATATCTAGGATTATTCATTATCTTAGGGCTTTCTGGAATGTTACTGTAATATATACTATTTAGAATAGCAGCAGCAACTACTGTCTCTCTCCTGTGAGATAGTCTTACTGTGTTGTCCAGGACTATAGGCATCCAGCACCATGCCCAGATAGTTTTTCTTCTTTTGGGTAGAGATAGTCTTGCTATATTGCTCAGGCTGGTCTTATTCTCCTGGCCTGAAGTGATCCTTCCGCCTGGGCCTCCCAAAGTGCTAGGATTATAGGTGTGGGCCATTGTGCTCAGCCCCAGCAGCTACTATTTACTAAGTGCCTCCTATGGGCCTATTTACTAACAGGAACTGTTAAAGTGCTTTATGTAAATTACAATATATGCCTCTTAAGAAAGATGAGATATACTGACAAAATCCCTAACATTTTTGGGAGAAAACAAAAAGTGACTTTTACATGTGATTTCTCAGGCACACCAAAATGGCGTGTCATTTCCTAAAAGGGATTTATTATTATTATTATTATTTTTTTTTTTTAGACAGAGCCTCAAGCTGTCACCCTGGATAGAGTGCTGTGGCATCACAGCTCACAGCAACCTCCAATTCCTGGGCTCAAGCGAGTCTCCTGCCTCCACCTCCCAAGTAGATGGGACTACAGGCGCCCGCCACAACACCCAGCCATTTTTTTGGTTGCAGCTGTCATTGTTGTTTGGCGGGCCCGGGCTGGATTTGAACCTACTAGCTCAGGTGTA
>CAUYON010007344.1:0-18786 GCA_963573935.1 Arctocebus calabarensis
ACTAAGGTAGACTCTCACTGAATTAAAGATTTAAACTTAAGACATGAAGCTATCAAAATATTTGAAGAAAGTGCAGGGAAAACTCTTGAAGGAATAGGCTTGGGTGAATATTTTATGAGGAGGACTCCCCAGGCAATTGAAGCAGTATCAAAAATACACTACTGGGACCTGATCAAACTAAAAAGCTTCTGTACAGCCAGAAACATAGTAAGTATAGCAAGCAGTCAGCCCTCAGATGGAGGAAAATATTTGCAGGTTATGCCTCCAACAAAGGTTTAATAACCAGAATCCACAGAGAACTCAAACATATTAGCAAGAAAAGAACAAGTGATCCCATCTCAGGGTGGGCAAAGGACTTGAAGAGAAACTTCTCTAAGGAAGACAGGTGCACAGCCTACAGACACATGAAAAAATGCTCACCATCCTTAATCATCAGAGAAATGCAAATCAAAACTACTTTGAGATATCACCTAACAACAGTAAGATTTCCCCACATAACAAAATCCCAAAACCAGAGATGTTGGCATGGATGTGGAGAAAAGGGAACACTTCTACACTGCTGGTGGGAATGCACAATGATACGTTCCTTTTGGAAGGATGTTTGGAGAGTACTTAGAGTTCTAAAAATAGACCTTCCATTCGACCCTATAATTCCTTTACTAGGTATATACCCAGAAGACCAAAATCACACTACAACAAAGACATCTGTACCAGAATGTTTATTGCAGCCCAATTCATAATTGCTAAGTCATGGAAGAAGCCTAAGTGCCCATTAATGGATTAATAAATTGTGGTATATGTATCCCATGGAATACTATGCAGCCATAAAGAAAGATGGAGACCTTACCTCTTTTGTGTTTACATGGATGGAGCTGGAACATATTCTTCTTAGCAAAGTATCTCAAAAATGGAAGAAAAAGTAACCAATGTACTCAGCCCTACTATGAAGCTAATTTGTAGGTTTCATATGAAGGCTATAACCCAACTATAGCACAAGAATATAGTGCTATAGGAAGGAAAGGGAAGGGGAAGTTGGGGTGGAGGGAGGGTAATTGGTGGGGCCACATCTATGATGTATCTTAGAAGGGTACAGGCGAAACTTACTAAATGCAGAATACAAATGTCTTCATACAATATCTAAGAAAATGCCATGAAGGGGTATGTCAAACAGTTAGATGAAAACATTTCAGATTGTATATGAAACCAGCACATTATACCCCTTAATTGCACTAATGTACATAATTATTATTTAATTAAAAAAAAGATTTTCCTGTTTCTCTAACAATGTTTACTTGATCTGCTTTGCTTCTCACAGTCTGCTGATGATTTTTACATACAATTCAATAAATTTTTGCAATGTTTTTATTAATTCTGGCCACCCTGACCTCTTCTCATGTTTCACTTTCTGTCTCCTCAGAAAAATGTTTAACCTATTTTCACACTTCCATTTTCTTCACAGCACTATCCCCATAAGGATGGATTAACATGTTCTTAACTTCATTTCCACTCTTTCCAACTTTAACAAGAAATTTAATGTTTATTTATTGCTCTAATTCAAGCTGCAACATTTTCACAATAGCACACAGAAACAATCAACAATAATGAACACCACTCAGAAGACACCACCACGTCTCAACATGAACACAACTGTGAGACACTGATATACAAAGATTATGAGACCTTACTGGGTTGTTTGTACAGTGTTGCCAATATAAGCACATAGTGGCAAGTTTGCAAACTTAATTGTCAGATCAATTGTTATTGTATGCTTTGTCAAATATCAGATGCCAATATGAGGATGATTTTATATCCAGATGCCCTATTCTAATCCATTTGTCTATGTCTCTGTTTTTTGCCAATATGATGCTGTTTTGTTTACTATAGCCTTGTAGTATATCTTGAAATCTGGGATAAAGGGATACCTCCTAATTTTTTTCTCTTTGCTTATGGTGTCTTTGGCTATTTAGGCTCTTTTCTGGTTTTATACAAAGCATAGAACTACCTTTTTATAGATTAGTAAAAAATAATGCTAGTATTTTCAAGGGAATTGCATTGAATCTGTAAATCACTTTGGGTAGTACACACAATTTAACAATGTTGATTCTGCTGATCTATGATGTATTTTTTTGTGTGTTTACTTTCTCTGAAATTTCCTTCCTCAAGGTTTTGTAGTTCTCCAAGGCTTTTACCACCTTGACTAAATATATTCCGAGGTACTTTATCTTCTTTGTTACTATTGAAAAAAGTGTGTGGGTGGCACCTGTGGCTCAGCAAGTAGGGTGCCAACCCCATATACCGAGGGCTGTGGGTTTAAACCCGGCCCCAACCAAACTGCATCAAAAATTAGCTGGGCACTGTAGCAGGCGCCTGTAGACCCAGCTACTTGGGAGGCTGAGGCAAGAGAATCGCTTGAGCCCAAGATCTGGAGGTTGCTGTGAGCTGTGACTCCACAGCGCTCCACCGAGTGTGATAGAGTGAGACTCTGTCTCCACAAAAAAAAAAAAAAAAAAAAGTGTGGAGTATTTGATTTGATTCTCAGACTGACTGTTGTTTTATAAGAATGCAACTGATTTGTGTACAGTCATTTTGTAACCCAAGACTTTCCTGAATTTATTTATCAATTCCAGAAGTCTTTTGGCAGACTCTTTGTAGTTTTCTAGATAGCAGATCATATCACCAGCAAAGAGTGATATTTTGACCTCTTTTTCCCTATTTGGATACTCTTGATTTCCTTCTCTTACCTGATTGCTCTGGCTAGGACTTCCAGCATTAGAAGCATGGTGAATAGAAGCAGCAGGCAACCTTGTCTAGCCCCCGTTCTAAGCAAAAAATGCTTTTCCCCATTCAGCGTGATGTTAGCTATTGGTTTGGCTTATATGGTGCATATCATTTTGAAGTATGTTCCATCTATGCTTGTTTTAAGAGTTCTTATCATAAAAGAGTACTGAGTTTTGTTGAATGTATTTTCTATGTCAGTTGACATGATCACATGGTCATTATTTTTGCTTCTGTTTACATGGTCAATCACATTTATAGATGTGTGTATGTTGAACCATCCTTACATCCCTGAGAGGAAGCCCACTTTTTAATGGTAGATTAATTTTTTGATGTACAACTGGATTTGGTTTGCTAGGACTTTTTTGAGAATTTCTGCATCATATTAATAAGGTCTTTAGTTTTCTTTTTCTGTTGTGCCCTTTCTTGGTTTCATCATCATCATATTAATACTGGCTTCATAGAATTACTAAAGGAGGATTCCTTCTTTCTTGATGCTATAATATAATTTCTGAAGTATAGGTACTAGTTCTTTGTAGGTCTGTTAAAATTCAGGTGTAAAACCATCTGGTCCAGAACTTTCTGTTGGAAGATCATTTTTCTTGCTGCTTCAATTTCATACTTGATATTGGTGTGTTTAGGAGTTCTATTTCTTGCTGATTTGCGGCTAGGGAGGTTACTTTTTTCCAAGAATATGTCCATTTCCTTAACTCTTTTCAAGTTTATGTCCATAGGGATTTTTATGGAATTCAGAGATGGTATTTTCTATTTCTGTGGTATCAGTAGTGATGCCTCCCTCCCTTTTCATTTGTAATTGAGCTTATTAGAGTCTCTTCTTTTTTGTTCCTGGTTAATCTAGTGAGAGTTCTGTCAATTTGTTTATCTTTTCAAAAAGACAACCTTTTATTTCATTAATCTTCTGTATAATTCTTTTGTTATCAATTTTATTTAGTTCTGTTCTGAGCTCAGTTATTTCTTTTCTTCTTCTGGGTTTGGTTTCCTTTTCTTTTATAATTCCTTAAGATGATTTGTTAGATTGTTGATTTGTGATCTTTCTCTTTTTTGATGTAGGCATTTAAGGCTCTGAATTTTCCTCTGGGGACACCTTTTGATTAATCCCACAGATTTTGATAATTTGTGTCCCCTTTGTCATTTAGCACTAAAAATCTTTTGATCCCCATCTAAATTTTCTTCTTGGCCATAGTTTGTTGAATTCCCATGACTTTGGATAGAGTTAAGTGTCTCCATTGGAATTAATTTCCAATTTTATTCCACTGTTGTCTAAGAAGACACATGGTATAGTTTCTATTTTTTTTAATTGTTGAGGCATGTTTTTTGGCCTAAGATGTGATCAATTTTAGAAACTGTCTCAGGTGCTAACGAGAAGAAAGTACATTCAGTAGTTTGGTGGTAAAATGTCCTGTAAATATCGGTTAGGCCCATTTGTTCTAGTGCCATTTAAGTCAATTATTTCTTTGTTTATATCCTGTTTGAAAGATCTCTCCAGTCTTTCAGTGAGGTGTTGAAGTTCTTGGCCGTTATGATGCTCCTGTTTATTACTCTATTTAGATACAATAGGATTTGCTTTATGAATCTGGGTGCAACTACGTTAGGTTCATAAATAATTAGGATTGTTATGACCTCTTGTTGAATTGTTCCCGTCACCATTACACAATGACTATCTTTGTCTTTCTTTACCTTTGTTGATTTGAACTTCATGTTATCTAATGTAAATGTCTACACCAGTACACCAGGTTTCTTTTGGTTTCCATTTGCATGGAATATTATTCTCCATCCCTTCACCTTGAGTCTGAATGAATCCTTGTGCACTAGATATGTTTCCTGGAGATAGCAAGTTCTTGACTTGTGTTTTTTTTATCCATCCAGCAAATCTATGTCTGTTGGGCGGATAATTCAATTTATCCACATTTATTGAAAGAATTAGTAAGTAGAGTGGATTTCTGTTCATTCTGTTGGGTAGAACTAAATTGCTTTGTTTTATACCTTGAGTCATTTTGGTGTGTATGTATCAAGTCTCTGAACATTGGCTTTTACATTGGTGGGTGTCTATTGTGCTGATCAGTGTCTAATGCAGACCTGAGTACTTTCTTTTTGGTAGGTCTGGTCTTGAAAAATTCCCTTAGCATCTGCTTATCTTATAAAGTCCTTCTACCTCATATTAGAAACTTAGTTTTAAAGGATACACAATTCCAAGCTAAATGAGAATAGGGGCCCAGTCCCTTCTGACTTGTCAGGTCTCAGTTGAGAAGTCTACAGTCAGTCTGATGGGTTTTCCTTTGTAAGTTACCTGATGCTTTTGCCTTCTGCTTGTAGGAGTTTCTCTTTCATGTTGGTTGACCTTGTCTATGTGTCAAAGTAATTGCCTCTTTGCAATGAATCTCCCAGGAGTCCATTGAGCTTCTTGTACCTAGATATCTATATTTCTAACGAATGAGACATTTTTCTCAATTTTTCCTTCAAATAGGTTTCTAACCCTGTGTATTTTCTTCTTCATCCTCAGGGATGCCTATGATTTTTACATTAAATGTCTTTACATAACTCCATATTTCTTCTACACTTTGTTCTTTCATCTATTTCTCTATTATTTCTCTTTCATTGACTTATTTAATTCAAAGTTATTGGTTTCAAGCTCTAACATTCTTTATTCTGCCTAAACGATCCTATTCTGAAATCTTTCCACTGTGTTTTGTATTTCCCTAAATAAATTTTTTATTTCCAGAAGTTCTGTTTGATTTTTTTTAAATAATTCAGTCTCTTTAGTGAATTTTTCATTCATTCTCTACATTGTTTTTGTGATTTCTTTGTGTTGGGTTTCTATTTTTTTCTTATATTTCATTGAGCTTCTTTACAACACATTTAAAATTCTTCTGCAGTAATTTCAATATTTTTATTTTAGGTGGTATCTCTAGGAATAGACAAAGATGTTTGGGGTTCCTCACCCATGGCCTTGGGTGCAGGATGAGTTAAAGTCTAAGATGGTATTTTTACTCATGGCCTTGCTAGAACACAAGTGTTCAGCATGTGTTCCTAGATAGCCATAACAATGTACACTGATGTGCTCCTGGACATGTTACCACTTTTGTTCCCCTAGGTATACAGGAGCACAGGACTTTTCCCCATGCACATTGCAGATGGCTGATCACAGATTGTGAATGATCTATGCAACTCAGCTTCCCTGCTGCCAGGAGCTGGTTAAGGGCACACCTCCCAGGTACCTCACCAGCCACTGTGAGCTGAACAAAGCATGTTGCACCTGCTCCCACACACCTGAGTTTCTCTCTGGTCTGTCTGAATTAGAACACTGGCATTGCAGTATCCACTAGAAAAGATTTATCGTGTTCTTTGGAGGTTGTCCTGTCACTCTGATTTTTCATGTCTCCAGAGTTGTTTTCCTGGCATTTTCTCATCTGGCCTCTCATTTGAGACCTGAGGATGCTAGGCCTGGTTTATGGACCTGTCTCTGATCTCCAAAGGTCAATCTCTGACTTTTCCAGGGAGAGAACTGCTGGTCCAGAGTTGTCTAGCAGGTCTGATGAACCTCTAGGGTTACATATGACCTTCTGTTTTCAACTCTTTCTAACAGTGTGTAATGAGTTAGGTCCCCCAGCTTAATCTCCAAGATTGTAGGTGGTACTTGTGAGTACAAATCTGCTACTCCACATTTGCTAGAGTTGGAAGGTACTATGCTTAGCTATGGGGCTGTTCCTCCTGTCATTGAAGTTTGGGTACATAAACCAGCTGCCAAGATGTTCTTTTTTGCCTACAGTAAGCGCTGTGTCACCAGGCAGGGCACACAAATTTCTCAAGCTTTAGGAGGGATGTTGCAGCTACCAGGGCCTTCCTTCATCTCCAGGGCCCCTGGAGTTGCACAGAAGAGCCGGAATGTGGCTGAATTGTGAGTGCCTGAAAGGCTTTGCAAAGCCTTGGCAAGGCTCAAAGGTTGCTTTTTAGCCGCTAGGCGGCAGTGCTGGTATAAAGTTGAGGGCAAGCTCTTCAGCTCAGAATGCTATTTACCAGAGTGGCCTAACTACTTCAGTACTGGAACCCCAGGCTAGGTTTCCTCTGCCCCTCTGCACTAAGGCAGTTTCTCTGCAGGATGGCTGAGCACCCTCCCCAATTGCTGCTCCCTGGAACCCCACAGTACTAGCCCATCAGATCAGTCTTTGTGAGTTACCGCATCACCTGGACTTGCTCTCAAAGTTCTCCTCAACTCTTGTGTTTGACATTCCATCATGTGCACTGTCCGTCACTGATGGGTAGGGGGTTCATTTTTGCACCTCTGTTCCACCCCAAGACCCCAAAGGAATAGAGAGAGGATTCTATCTGAAGAGGCTTAGCCAGGGGCACGCACCCCTATGTAAGAAAAAGTTTGTTTTGAGCTCTGTATTATGTGTCATAGGTCTATTTGTCCATCCCAGCATGAACAGTATGTTATCTCAATTAGTATTAGCCAAAAACAATTTTCTTTTCACTTTCAATTTCTATTCAGTGGGAAAATTCCCTGTACTTTGTCCTTTCTTCAGAAGTGTTTTCTCTACTAAAAGTTGCTATTCTTTTATGTAATTTTAGAATCATCTCAAGTCTGGTGCTTGCAAAACCCTACTGAGATTTTACTTGTAATTATTTTAAATGTATAGATCACTTTGGTAAGAATTTATAACTTTGCTCTACTGAATTTTTTATTTAAGAATGTTATATATCTCTGTTGTACATTTAGAAAAAGTTTTCAAAATACTTTATACTTTTTCATAAAGAATTTATACATCCTATTCAACCCCCAAATACTTCATATTTTCCTAAAGTATTTTCTGAATAGTATCTATTAAAAATTGTTTCAGACAATTGATCATTGTTTGTGAATGTTCAATTAATTTTTTTTATTTTGATATATATATCCAGCCACCTTATTAATATTTTTATTATTTCTAAAATTTAACTAAAATTTCTTTTAGATACTTCACACAGGCAATCATAGCATCTGTGAATAATGAAAATGTTTTTTAGTCTCTCAGATATTTATCTTACTTTACAGATCCTTCCATGATCTTTAGAACAATCTTCAAAAGAAATTATAAAAGCAGGCATCTTTTCTTACTCTTAATGTTACAAAATGCTTTCAACCTGTCATCATTAAGTATAATGCTTGCTGTATACTTTCATGGAGGTCCTTCGTTAGATTAAGAAAGTTTCTTTCCCTGGCCAGTTTGCTGAAGGGTTGTGTTTCTTTTGTGGTTTGTTTTCATTAGTGGATGTTAAATTTTGTGAGATGATTTTTCCTCATACACTGAGATGATAAAATATTTCTCTCCTTTAATCTGCTAATGGAATGAATGAGATTGATGAGCTCTCTAATATCAAACAAATCTGGTAATTTTAAATGTTATCTTTTTTATATTTTGCTGGATTTTATTTCTTACTATTTAGTTGAAAGTTTTTTTTTTTAAATCTATGCTAGTAAGATGACCCTGTGACCTTTTTTTATGTTTTTATTAGGATTTGATATTATCAAGATCACTACAGTTTTATCAAGTAAAACAGTATTTCTTCTTCTTCTATAATCCGGAATAGATTGTATTGTACTAGAACTATTTATCATAGGAAATTCTAATAGAACTCATTGAAAATTTGGGGCTTTTTTTTTTGTGGGAAATTTTTAAACTCCAAATGCAAATGTTTTGAAGCGTCTAGTTACAACCAAGTTCTCTCTCAACCATGGGTCACTTTGGATTACTTGCACATTCTTGGAAATTATTTGGCTAAGTTTTCAAATTAATTGGCATATATTATTTTATATTCCATACCTGACCATTTTTTCTGCTATCTGCTGGTCTTCATTTGTGGTATCTCCTTTTCTTGGGTATTATGAATTTTTAACTGTGAGTCACCCATTTCATTTGAAACTTTGCCCATGGGAATTTTTCAATATGAGTTGGAATTTGAGGTTTTACATGAGGATAGACATTTTCATCTGCCAGGTGCCTAAGGGAATTATCAAATTGCTGCCTTTTAAATTGCATGATCTGATTGAAATATTCTATACTGCAAAGGCCATGTAAATATGAACTAAAACCCACATGAGATCTGGTTTATGATTCTACATTTTTAGATGTGATTTCTTCCCCTCCAATCAGTACTGAGATTTAAAAAAAAAAAAGCACAAGTTTTATTGATGTTCCTCTAGGCACAAGGAAATTTCTTTCTAGTTCACTGTACCTCTTAGGGCAGAAGATCTTCCTTAAGGATCTCAGCAGTGTGCAATCTCCTAACAGAGGTCCACTGCGGGGTGGAGGGCTAAGAATTACCTCCAGTGTCCAATTTTCTACAAAGGCAATCAGAAGCTCAAGTTCCGCAGGCTTCTTAGAACTCCTTAGGAGGGCTGCCGGCTGAGGCATTTGCCAGAATTACAGGGTTCCTGCTTTCACTTCAGTTTGGAAGCAGCAGATTCTGCTTTTTAAAGAAGAAAATGTTAGCTCAGCGAGGCACTTAAATAATTTTTAAAATATATTCCATCTAACCTTTCATTGCTGTAACTGAATCTGGCAAATTGTGCAACCCACTTCTTTAATCTTTATCAAATACATTAGTGCCACTAAACAGAACTTTCTGGGCTAAAGAAATATTACACATTTGCAGCTATTGAGTGTTTGAAATGTGACTTGTGATTTTAGAGAATGCAATTTTATTTTCATTTGATTTTAATTGGTTAATCAACTTAACCAATTTCATTGAAATTTACATAGCTGCTTTGTAGCTGGCGGCTACCTTATGAGACAGTGCAGAAATAGACCTTCATCTACCCATAGATGGTACTGATGCATACGTGCTCTCATGAGGTATGAACTATTAGAATTCTATTTAAATGAGGAGAAATTCTGGCTACTGGATTTGGAATGCCATAACCAAAGGGGGCAGGGGGAAATAAAAGGAAGTTTTAAAAAGAGCCTATCTTCCTCCTAAATATGCAAAACCTACAGCTTCATGTTCTGTTGTTGTTGTTTTGTTTTTTGTAAAAGAATTTCTACACTTGATCTTAGCCAACAGGCTGAGAAGCGATATAAAATAACTTCTAGTCATGTGGCTTCTACCTGGACAAGTCACAACAAAAGAATTATCTTAGGTTGTGTTATTCCATAAGCCAAAAACAGAAACAGCAAAGGAAATGCCAGGAGCTGCTCTCCAAAAGGCTACATTGGGATGAATCTTATCTCTGTTGTAGTGGCTTTGCCTCCCAGCACTAATGAGACAGCTCTGACTCAGACTGGCTTCTTGAATTTGTGCCAAAACTCATGCACGCTCAGACCTGGGCTCTCACCATGTAATCTCTTATTTTTATTATTTGACTATTTCCTGGGAACCTCAGGGAACCAGCCATTCAGACCTAGGCCCATCTCTAGAGGTCCTCTCCCATAGCTGTTGCTGCTAAACACAGAAAATGTATATTTCTTTTTAAGGAAATTGATGAAGTTACTTTTCTTAGTAACCTCAATGGTTCTGTGAAAAGAGCACTGGACTTGGGCTCTTAGTGCAGACTAAGAAATGGATTCCTATCCCAGCTCTGCCATTGGGCAGTTGCTTGTGCAAGTTACACAACTGTCCCATCAGTTTCTCCAAGTGCAAAAGGAGATGTTCAACTCCATCAAAATTGAGATTCTTTCCTGCAGTCTAAATGGGAAGTTTGAGTGTCCCAGAACTGGCCCATAGAAACAGGTTGGGAGTGGAACAGATTAAAGTGTCTGTTGCTGTGCACATTTAATAAGTCAATCCTGTTTTGAAGGAAAATCAATCACAAACCAATTACAAAACAGCAACTGGAGACTTGATGATGGAAGTGGCACTAAACAGGGACTTTGGGAACATGGTCTTGAGTCCAGATCACCTAATTTGTCACAGTAAATCCTAGACTTTCTTCATTAACACGGAGGGAAGGGCACCACTAACCTGGCAGCCTGACTGGGATTCACCAGGTCAAAAGCGCCTCCTCTTTTCCTCTATCTGGGGTTAGGGTTAGGTAATTTTGAGGCCACAAGCATCTGCCTTCCACATTAGTCACCATTATTCCAGCTTCTCTCTGGTCCTCTGCACTGCATCATTAATGGCTATTTTCTGGTTTATGGAAAATTAAACACTCCTAGTTTCTAAAAGCGTTTCTGAGTCAATTCTTGGGATTTACAATATTTTATTTCCCATTAACATAGCTATTACTCCCATAAATGGAAACATCTTCCATCTATGGAGAATCTGAAAAATTAGAAACTGTAAGATAAACTTATTTGAAAACAGCATGTCTGTTCCATTTTCAAACGGTAGGCACTACATTTAAAACTATGAGTTATATAAATACTTGAGAAAGTACAATAAATGCACCACAGAGTGCCCAGAAGTCTGGAAACATAGGCAAAATTATGTGTATTAGACGTTATACAGATGGGGAAATTGAGCCATAGAATGGCTGAGAGCTCAGAGCTGTTAAATACTAGGTCAGCTCTAGAATTTCAATCCATGTTGGTCTGCCACCAAAGCTATGTAAATTGTCTTCCATTACTTATAAGCATCTCAAATCAGAACTGGCTTCCTAACACAGAATTTTTATCATTGGGAGATTATAAATTAACAGTCCAAAACACTAACCAACCTACCTGGAGGGTGATAGGATGAAGTGGTCTAAATGCTTTTTTAAAAAATAATTCTTTAATGTGTATTATGAGGTGAACAACATGATGTTATGGATTATAAGGGGATAGTAAAATGATTACTCAATGAAGCAGACTACCTTATCTATCCTCTCACATAGGTACTTCATTTGTGATGAGTAGCTATAATCAACTTTTTAAAAATTCCTAGTATAATACAATTTCTTTCTTTCTCTTTCTTTCTTTCTTTCTTTCTTTCTTTCTTTCTTTCTTTCTTTCTTTCTTTCTTTCTTTCTTTTTTTCTTTCTTTTTCAGACAGAATCTCACTTTGTCACCCTGGGTAGAGTGCCATGATGACATAGCTCATAGTAACCTCAAACTCTTGGACTCAAGTGATCCTCTTGCCTCAGCCTCCCAAGTAACTGGGACTACAAGTGCCTGCCACAACAAAAGGCTACTTTTAGAGAAGGGGTCTTGCTGTTGTTCAGGCTGGCCTCCAACCTGTGAGCTCAGGCAATCCACCCACCTTAGCCTCCCAGAGTGCTAGTATTACAGGCATGAGCCACTGCAACCAGCCTACTATACTTTATTAACTTTAGTTTTCCTGTTGTACTTTGGACCTCTAAGCTTGCTCATCCTACAAAGATGCTTTCAGCATATGATGGAAGAATTAAATTAAGTTTTGGCCACTTCAGAACATTAAAAAATATATCCTTTTATTATTTATTTTAATGAATTTTATGAAAATATTTGTACACCTTTTCAAGAAAATTTTTTTTCGTTCCAAAGCGAATTCTCTGTGTAACAAACTTGATTTTACTTCTAGTCGTGTCTAACTGGATATAATACAGTACCCTTAGCAGCTATGATGACATAAACTCAGAGTCATCAAGTGTTTGGGTTGAATGGGGCCTATTATAGGCTATTCCAGCCTTCCCATTTCATAGCTTAGTAAACAAACAGAAGCCCATTTATTTATTCACATGAAAGTGCCATCTATTTTTTCTCACATGAGAAAAAGATGAATCAGCTCAGAGAAGTCAAATGATGGCCCAAGAACACTCATGGTCCCACACCATATCTAGAATACAGTAGTTGGGGCAATGGCAATGAAAAGGCTTGGGATTTAAATGTAAAATCACACATCTGACATGACTTATAAAGGTGTTGATGGCAAGAGGTTCCGTGAATACAAATTCAGTAAGCATTAAAGGAAGGAAGTCATGGGTGGGGGGTGTTTTTAAATATTAAGATCTAAGGGCTTCAAAGAAATATTTCAAAGCTTATAGAGTAATTCCACTTAGGTTGGAGGAACATGACTGGATGGAATAGTTGAGCATTTATAATAGAATATTTAATAGCCTATTATCCAGAAAAGGGCAGGCTACAGAATGGTTTGGTCCAAGATGGAGCTCATGAGGCTGTCCAGGCTTAAGATATCAAAAAGTCATTTCCTCTAGGGTGGAACCAGTTTCTCCAGACTCATGTCTTTCTCACCTCCACTCTGTTCTGCAAGTGAAATCTAAGGGCACAGTTACCTAAACAGATACTGAATTGCAAATGAAATCAGTCATCCTTGGCAACTGCAGGAGGTTCAAGGAGGAAATAAAACTCTCTTTACAAGGCTGCGAGCCCGCAGGTAAGAACACTGAACACCAAAGCACATAATGAAAACTCTCATATTTGTTCTTGAAAGGACTGAGGCTTCTGTGCTCCCAGGACATCACTGATTAGTCCAAGGGATCTGTGGCTTCTGGGAATATCCCATTTACCCTTCAACAAAGACATGGTCGCTAAGAGCCTAAGAAACTGCTGTTTATGTCTCCAGAGTCCTCTCATTATTACATCTATGGGGAGGCCTCAAGCAGCCGGCCCTTTGGATTTTTTATGGTCTCAGAAAGTCTGGCTTCAGAACTGGAATGCTTCCACTAAGATCCTGGTCCTCATTCATAGGTCCTATTTGGGTCTCAACTGTATTTGTTCTAAAAACTAAAGTATACTTGGGCAAGGTTCTGAGGGCTTGTAAGGTGGGACCTGTAAGACAGATTTAATGGAGATCTGAGAAAATCCAAGTCACAACCTGACTCAAGGATAACGTCACAGTGTTGGGGCAGTACAGTAGATGGCACTTCCATGTAGCTCCTCAGTATGTTTGAGGCATAAGGGTAGAGAAAGACTTTCATAAAAGAGCAAGTGAAAAAGTAAAATCATGTCACAGTACTCTCCATGGGACGTCAAGAGGCTATCTCTCTCAGCCAGTAGTACCAGAGCCAGCAGAACCCATAATTGACACCTCCAGGACAGATGTTGGAGTCCTAGATGTCACGCATCAGCTGTGTCCATGAGGACTTTGGCAGGCACTGTCCCCAGGGCAGTAATGTCCATCTCCTAGGACAGGTGGGAATTGATTAGGCAAAAGAATAAAAGAATTGAAAAAGAAGAGGGGAATGTATGTCTTCAGATGTCCACTTCCCCCAAGACAATGCAGGGTGTCCCAAAGGTTGCCCACAAAATTGTCATACAGAGGGAAAATGGGAAATTGTAGGTAAATATGCCTTTATGTACAAAATATTCATTAGAAAATTTTACAAAATATTCTTTATGTGTTGGTCACCTCTTTGTAGAGTTTTGTAATTAAGATTTTGTAAATAAAGATACATTTAGCTACAATTTCCCATTTTCCCTATGCATGGTGACTTTAGGGTTAAACTTTAGGACACCCTGTAGAACTTATTGGCCAGAGACATGTGAGAAATACTGCAAGAGCATCCCAAAACATTGAAAAGGAATTTGGGAGAAGTCATCCCTCCTGCAGTGTGGCTGGGGTGGAGCCAGGAAAGTACTATCTAATGAGTGTTTATTGATTTATTCTGCACTGGCGCAACCTCCAAAATACAGGTTAGGTAAGAAAAACCTGTGCTTTTAAATTTTAATTTGACACTATGTATTTGTGGAATCCAACAGCTTGATTAATGATAAAACATGGTTTCCACCTTCCTGGTTTTCCTGTGGCTCTTCCAGGGTCCTCTCTGTGTACCGCCCTGTGCATTTCCTCACAGAAAGTGCTTGTCAGGATGAGAACAATAGTTTCTTTGAGTGGAGCAATGTTAGAGGATTCTGAAAATAATGCATGGCAATTTCTGTGGCATTGAACCATAGCTAAAGACTAGGTTCTATTACAGAAGACACATAATTTATTCTGCCTGTCACCATCAAAATACATCTGCTGCCCTTTAAACATGTTATGTAGGAAAAATCACCTCTATGGACATGGCATTTACTATACCATTGATGAAGGTTAGCTTTTATGGGACTATAAATGTGTGTATTTGGGGTGAATATATGCCATATTTGCATACCTACTTATACTGTTCCATGGTGAGGTGTTTAGCCAGGTAGATTCCAACACAAAACTGCAAACAACCTATACATGTGAAGAGAAAAAGGGAATTTAGGTGTAGAATGCCAACACCTTCTTGCTCCAATTTAGGACATGGATAGATTTACCAAACTAGGGAGGCTCTGGGCCTCACACAGAGAGAATTAACAACTGATTAGTGTTCAGAAATATCATCCCTGCCCCATAAGTGGGGCAGATTGCTGCTTGTACTCCTAGATAAAACCTTTATTTACAAAGTGTGCACCTTTATTTACAAAGTGAGATCCTGGACAAGAAATTTACTCCCTCGGGGTTTAATTTTCAGATTATAATATAAGAACAAAAAAATCTGCCTTTTTCTCACTCATAGGACTTTTATAAGGTTTCATTACAATATTACAGTGTAAAAATAATGTCTTCATATTACAATGACCCTTGTTTGTTTTAATATCAGTTAAAAGTTAAATGGGCTCCTTTAAAAAGACTCCCTCTCAAACAAACTAAAAGGTCATAATATTGAATCTCAAACTCATTTATAAACAATCATGAAGAACAAAGCTTTCTAATAGCTAAGGGTAGTTTTCGTGGGATATTTTGCATGGTCAGAAGGGAGGGCTTAGGTCCTGCCTTCCCCGAGGTCCAAGGCAGCAGCTCCTCTTTCTCTGTCCTCCCAGCAGTTTAAGTGGGTATGATACACACCGCACATCCTTGCTCTATGTTTGGGGAAACAAAGAGGTGAAAATCAAGTCAGAACTTTCTCACCTGAAAAAGAAATATACGTGTAGATGGAAAATTTAAAAAGCTTAACCGATTCATAACCTTCAAATTTTTAAGATGATAAATTTCATGTTTTATGGGTTTTGCCACAATAGAAAAAAAAAAAATAATCGAGTTCATGCTCGTAGATATTTATTTCTCCTGCACATCAAAGATGCTCCATCACCCGCCTCAGCTAACTGCAAGAGGTCCTCAGGTAATCTTTTTTTCAAATTCTTTTTTGTATTTGAATAAATTTATGGGGTGTAAGTATAATTTTGTTTTCTGCATAGATTGTGTGGTACTCATAAGTCAGGTAATCAATTTATTTATTATTTTATTTGTTTGATTATTTATTTTATTTTTTTTTGAAATGAAGTCTCACTCTGTTGTCCTTGGTAGAGTCCCCTGGCATCATAGCTCACAGCAACCTCCAACTCCTGGGCAGGAGCAATCCTCTTAACTCACCCTCCTGAGTAGCTTGGGACTACAGGTGCTCGCCATGATGCCCAGCTGGTTTTTCTATTTTTAGTAGAGATGGATCCCTGCTTTTCCTCAGGGTAGTCTTGAACTCCTGGGCTCAGGTGATTTACCTGCCCCAGCCTCCAGAGTGCTACGATTTCAGGTATACAGGGCCTGGCCATAAGAGGGGCATGTGACTCATAGGACCTTTACCTATGACAAACATCCAATTATCAAACATCTAATTTCCATGCATCTAAGAAGTATTTCCTCAGTTTTCTTCATGGCTCCGATGCTATACTTGCTGGAAAACTAAGAACCCTTATCTCATCTGTCATCATGAAGCAGGCATTATAGGGACAAGGCTGATGGGAACTCAGCCTCTTCCATGAGCCATTTGGGCCAGTGACATTCTCAATGGGTTAACAATCAGCTAATACCAACAGACACATCCGGGGTGCTGGTTCAAGTTTCTGCACAACCCCAATTGAAGTAAACAGAGGAAGGGGTAGCAACATTTCACTAACTAGAAGTGAGGCCAAGCATTTGAAAATATTAGAAATTAAGAGAAGGTTCTCACATTTAGGGAAACATAGTATTTAGCCAAAAAAAAAAAAAAAAAAAGGATGCTATACAATTCTACTTTGAGTCATGAAACAAAAATAATCCTCATATATACCCAAACAATGAGCATTTTATAAAAATAAATATTCTTAATTTTTCATTTATTTTAGAAGTATTTAGATTCTTTGTGGAACTATAGAGGTGAAATCATCTTCTATGCATGCTATTTGGTACTAGACGAAGTAGCCTCATTAGTAATAATTCTATTTTATGTTAGAGAATTTTTTGTTCAAGTATAATTTGTTCTTCAAGCATAAGTGCTTTAGGAAAATTATTGACTTTTTAAAAATTATAACTCTCTTATTAAATTTCTTTTCAGAAATTATACAATAACACCTACTCAAACTCATGGAAATAAAGACATATTAAGAAAAAGTTAAGGCTCGGCGCCTGTGGCTCAACGGGCTAAGGCGCCAACCACGTACATCTGAGCTGGCAGGTCCGAATCCAGCCTGGGCCCACCAAACAATGACGGCTGCAACCAAAAAATGGCCCGGGGTTGTGGCGGGCGCCTGTAATCCCAGCTACTTGGGAGGCAGAGGCAGGAGACTTGCTTGAGCCCAGGAATTGGAGGTTGCTGTGAGCTGTGATACCACAGCACTCTATCCAGGGAGACAGCTTGAAGCTCTGTCTCAAAAAAGAAAAAAAAAGAAAAGAAAAAGAAAAAGTTAATATTTATTCCCCTTATTTCTTAGGTAACCAGAAAAATCATTGCACACATTTCTCCAGGACTCCAGAAACTTACATGATGTTTTTTGATATTTTTACAAAATGAGTTTATATGATTCGCATTGCCCTTTAACCTTTTCCTTACTTAACAATCATTCCTCCAAGTCGGTCTGGAGGCTCTGAAGTCATTTATCATCATACCTGCAAATGTTTTATTCTATGGTCCTACCACAGTTTGCCCAATCAGGGCACAAATGACGCCCAACCAGGTTTCTTTTGTTTGTTTACTTTTTTGTGACTGTTTATTTTTTCTTAGACAAACAATGCTCTGACAATTTGCCAAATTTGATGCACTTACCTTTGAGTACTGGTCCTGTCATTAACATAGCATAGATTCCCAAAAGCAAGTGTGTTGGGTAAAAGGGCAGATGCATTATTTTTTATTAGTTATTGTTTGTTTTCCAAATTCTGTAGCAATTTATACATCCACCATCAAAGGATGAAAGTACCTTTTACCTGAGTCACTGCCAATAAGGGATGTTGCTGTTTATTTTTGTCATTATAATAGGTGTTGGTTGACATTTATTTATTTATTTATTTATTTATTTATTTATTTTATTTTATTTATTTATTTATTGAGACAGAATCTGACTCTATCACTTTGGGTAGATGAGTAGAGTGCCGTGGCATCACCATAGATCACAGCAACCTCAAACTCTTGAGCTAAAGAGATTCTCTTGCCTCAGCCTCCTAAGCAACTGGGACAACAGGCGTGTGCCACTGCCCATTTAATTTTTCTATTTTTAGTAGAGACAGAGTCTGGCTCTTGCTCAGGCTGGTCTCAAACTCCTGAGCTTAAGTAAATGACCCACCTTGACCTCCCAGTGTGCTAGGATCAGGCATGAGCCACTGCACCCGGCCTTGACGTTTGGATTTAATAAAAATAAAAAAAAAAAGTTTAGGCCAGGTGCAATGGTTCACACCTGTAATCCTAGCAGACTGGGAGGCTGAGGTAGGTGGATTGCCTGAGCTCAGGAGTTCAAGACCAGCCTGAGCTAGAGTAGGACCCCATCTCTAAAAAGTAGCAGGGTGTTATGGCAAGCACCTGTAGTCCCAGCTACTGGGGAGGCTAAGGCAAGACAATACTTGAGCCCAAGATTTTGAAGTTGCTGTGAGCTATGACACCATAGCACTCTATTGAGGGCAACAAAGTGAAATTCTGTCTCAACAATAACAACAACAAAAAAAAGGGTTTGTAATCATCTCATTGCTTTATTTTCTTAAGTCATAAATACATAAATCATGTATACGTTAATACATTTATGGGGTACAATGTGCTGATTTTGTATACAATTTGGAATGCTTACATCAAACTGGTTAATATAGCATTCTTCTCACTTACTTAATTATTGTGTTAAGACATTTATATTCTACACTTAATAGATTTGACATGTACCCTTGCAATAAGCA
>CAUYON010007345.1:0-29441 GCA_963573935.1 Arctocebus calabarensis
TAGTGATCAAGGAAATGCCATGAAGGATATCTGTAACAGTATGATCAAAATATTTCTGAATGTATATGAATCGTGCCCTGTGATTGCACCAATGTACATAATTATGATTCAATAAAATTATTAAAAAAAATAAATAAATAAGAATAGTTACCTTTGGAAAAAAAAATAGTTGGGTGTTGGGGTGGGCGCCTGTACTCCCAGCTAACTGGGAGGCTGAGGCAAGAGAATCACTTAAGCCCAAGAGTTTGAGGTTGCTGTGAGCTCTGACACCACAGCACTCTACTGAGGGTGACATAGTGAGACTCTGTCTCAAAAAAAGAAAAAAATATATTGGTTCCCTGAATAATGCAGATTTTCCAAATGTGCAATGAAAAATCCCTCTGTCCCTTTAGGCGAAAAGAAGGCACATAATTCTTAGTTATTATATGATTATATGATGATAATTTTTAACTCATGGTTCCCTGAGAGGGTTCCAGGGCCCCATGGGCCCTCAGACCTCGATTTGAAGAGTTCTGTTCTAATCCACCTTTGCTTGAGGAAATTCTGCTAACACTTCAGGTACCATCTTACATTTTATCTGTCCACTCCGACTTTACCGATCCTCCCAGATAGGTGGATTTTCTTCCTGCTTTCTATGACTATTTTTTCACTCACTTGATTGTCCCCTTATAAACTCCAGGGACTGCATCTAATTCCCATTTTTTTCCTCTCAGGTGAAGAACAAGGGACAAATCCTTTCTAATGGGATCAAATTCATTGTATGTTCTCTCTGTGTAGAATAGCGTTTATTAATCAACCAGCCTCAACTGTTGCTATTTCTGCTATTTATTGTAATACAGGCTTTCTCATCAATTAAAAAATTCTAACTTTTCTGCTCCAAGAAGAAAAATAGTTTGTAGAAATAAAGTTAAGTCACATGTATGAGGTGCTTACTTGCAATTTCCTAAACATACCTTTAAGCTTGACAAGTGTATTTCTCTCCATCCAGACTGCTCTCCTCCTGGCAAACTTCCACTCATCCTTCACAATGCAAGTCACAAGACATCTTTTCTAATTTCATGACACATTTTTCTCTCCCAGCGTAATTTTATTCATTCCAAGTTATGTTCTAAAGTGTTTGTTTGATTTGCATTTTTCCTTTAAAGAAATCTCTCAAAGATTTCTGAGTGGTTCATAGAAGCAGAGATGCATTTCTCATTTCTATTGTATAGTTGGAAAGGCCAGGAGTGATGTGCCAAGTCATTCCCATTCACACGAGTAGAAACAAGCATAGCCCCTTGGATGAGGTTCTCAGTTACTGTAACAAATGATGAATCGTGTTTTTTGTTGTTGTTGTTGTTGTTAGACTTCCATTGGTTTTTGGAGGCAGAAATGCAAATCCAACTCAAGTAAAATTGAGACTTTAAGGATGAATGTTCATGGGCAGAAGGGTCACAGAATAAGAAGGAACAGCTGAACCACTAAACTCAGGTATGTAGGAACCAGGGCCACTCTAGGGAATCAGGTGCTGGAACTTGGAGCTGAACGCTTTCAGAACTTCACGTCTCCCCTTTGCTTCTCTCTGTAAACCAGCTTTCTCTGCAGCTAGCATTGCGGCTGCTGCCAACAGCTGGAATCATATGTTATCAGCATTGCCACAACAAGGAACTTTTCTCTCAGCAATGGTTGAATAATCTCAGGACCCTCAGATGGTCTTATTTTAGATTATGTGTCCAACTCATGGACAAATGACCATGACCCAGGAAGACAAAGAACTAGACTTATCCCTGCTTGGTCATAAGCTTATCTTATGGACAGTTACTGTGGACAGGGAGGGGTTTCATGGAAGAAGGTAGCAGAACCCTTTGAGCCTAATTATTAGAATTGAGGAATAAGGGAGTAAGGAGAAATAGTTTCCCGAAGAAAGTAGGTGTTGTTTGCAGAAAAGAGGAGGGTTCCTAGATGGACTAATCATTACAAGTCTACCACAATAACTGACTGGTTTGTCTTTACAGAATCTCTTGTGAAGTCATTTGAACATACAACATTAGCCAGCCATGTCCAATTTAATCATGTTATAGGCTTTGGAGTAGTGACATTAATTAATGTCTGTGGCTGAATGAACTTAGTTATTTAATAATTGCAATTTAATATTTCAGGTTACATGCTTTCCTGGTATTGCAAATCAGCACTTCATAGGGAACTGTTTTGTTATTATTTTCCCATATGAATGATATGATGAAATTACATGGTGCCACTGGATTTTACACAGAATTGGCATCTATGGGAATTTCTACCAGTTTCCCTAGGATTAATCTGGACTTGTCATAAAATATGGTCTTCTTACAGTAGCTATTGATCTGAAAAGGGCTTCCTGGGGCCTGCATAGGGGATCTAGAGCCACTTGTCCTTTAAGTCTACCCTCGAACACCTAGAACACGGGTTGGCACAATATGTAAATATTGAATAATCTCCTAGATCAAACCCAATGTCTGCTTCACCCAAAATAATGAATCTTAGACTCCATTTTCAACTTACCCTCACTTCATTTATCAAGTATCTCTTAATTTTTGTGATTGCCTATTGCTTATTGACAACCTAGGTCAATGCTTTGCACACAGAAGTCTCTCAAATATTTTTGCCCTTATCATTCTATTGTTGGTTCTTGCTAAGATCACCAATGTTGGTGTTAGGGTAAGCATCAGAGAGGGCTTATCTTAGATATCAATGTAAATCAGATTTCTTCTATGAAGCAATTTCATCCTGCCCTTTTTTTCTTTCATGGCGCTTAAAACAATTTATGATTCTGAACTTGTGTGTTTGATTAACATCTTCTCTAACTCTACCATCATGAATAGAGAGAGGTACCACATCCTTGTTTATTGTTGGGATGGCCTCCATCTGGCATAAGGGACTCAAAAAATGATTTATTCAATGACTTGAATGTGTGAGATAGAGAGTATATGTTTAAATCATCTTTATTCAGGAAATAAAATCTGCTTTGAGTGCAACAGGTGATTCTCAATAATGAAGGAGGGAAAAATGAAAAAGGATATGGCAGGCAGCTGAAATACAAAGCCGATGTAGGTTTTTATTTTTTAAATATTGTCTCCAAAAGTGGCCTATGCCCTGTGATGCTCTTGAACATTGTGTAAATATGAAGTACACATGTTTTATATTTGAATACATGGAACAGAAAGCATCTGGCTTCCCACTGTGAGGACTCATAGAATCAACAGTGGTGACTAAATGCTGCTGCCCTTGAATTCTCTTTACTTCCTCCCTTTTTAGACCAAAGATACTGACAGAGGCCTGTGGTATGGTCATCTCCTAGGCTGGGTGTCCAAGGTCCCTTGGCCTTTGCTTCTTATACTGAGCACCTCTGAGGACAAGAGGGTAGAATAGATCAAGGCTGGAGTTATTTGTACTGGAAACTTCTTCCTTTTCTGACTCCCAGCATGTGTTTTTCAGTTAAATGGAAATACTTTGTTCCCCCAAAGGAGACTGAAAAAGCTGTATTTGTTTTCCAACACTTCATCAGCAACATCAAAGTATTTACCAAGTCCTCATCTGTGTATACTACTCGGCTACTTGTGTTCCAGTTTCCCTCTGCCACTAATTAGCTGTGCAACTTGGGCATGTCACTTTGCTTCATATCACTTCTGATGCTAACTTTCTCACTTGCAAAATATTTTAAAAGGTTGGGATAGTCTAAGATCTTTCCAGGTCTCACAATCAAGGAAGAGAAACAGACAAATCTCTTATTTGTTAGCTTATTTACTATGATGGAGCTTTGCTCACAGAAACCAAGAAATCCATTCATTTAGTTTACAGTCCTACATAGCCCTTAGTGTAGCAAATAAGAGCATACACACTGAAGCCTTATCTTTAATTCTGGCTTTGCCACTTGTTTAATTTTGGGCAAGTTACTTATGAACCTTTCTATGTCTCATACTTTAAATGTGAAAGGGGTACAAAGATACCAGTACCTAATTGAAAGGATGGTTGGGATGATTAAGTGGTAAAATGTATAAGATGCCTAGAATTTATAATAGATACTGAATAAATATTAGCCATTATTATTTTTTCAGAACCTGCTTTGTGTAAGGAACATGATCAGGTATTGAGGGTATAAGAGTACACAATGGGGTAGCTGGATTTTGCTGAATCCAATCAACTACATCAGTTATTCTACTGATTCTGTAGTAGAATTTTAGCTTGTAAAATTTCCACTTTGTGTGACCCTCTGGGAATTGGGGCTGAGGACCTAGCACAAACACTATTAATCTGGCTATTGCTATTGCATTGCTGTGAGTAGTAACTGCCTTTTGTCTCTGACCCAGGAGTTTTGTGTCTTCTGCCAGCATCCATGAAATTGAGGCAAACTGATTTTCAGCTTATAAGTAGAATAAAATCTCAAACCCTTCATAATTTTTGGTATTATCTAGATCTAACCATGAGTTTATAGCAAATACAAGGAAAAGAGAATGGCTCAAGTAACACTATAGGGATATAATCAGTCAAACACAGAATGTGGGGAACTTTACCAAAGAAATAATATAGTTTCTGCAACAAGTAAATAACTTAGAGGAAAATAATGGGGAATTGTTATATATTAAAGTGACTTAAGAGACTAATATCAATCAAATGGAATGCATGCAGTTCATTTGAACCATTTTTCAAATAAATAAACATAAAGAAACCTTTCTTAAAAAATGGAGAAAAGTGAACCAACTGGGAATCCAATGATGTTAACACATTATTTATTTGGGGGATGTGGCAATGCTTTTGTGCTTATATTAAAACAAAGGCACCTTTATTGACTAGCAATAATACTGAAGTATTTAAAGGTTAAATGGTACAGCTCAAAGATTTTTTTTAAACTTGTGTCTTTCATCTCAAAAAGCTGTGGTTTGGGATAGATAAAATAAGAATAAAAAGGTTAACTATGGCTTAATCTTTTCCCTTAAGAATTTCTTAGTATATCAGGAACTTAGTACTTGTAATGAACTTGGATAAAATTCTTAATGATACTTTAAATATGGTTCTGGTAACTGTAAGCACCATAACAGAGGAATCATGTTTGATTTAATTTTCTAATAGGTACCAAGATCTGGTATATGGTTTGGATGAATGAGTGCTTCACAGGCAGTTCTAAACTATTATTGAGTTTGAGTGGCCCAAACAGAACAATAGCTAATATTATAAGCTCTTTCTAAGTGCTTTGTTACTAGGTAGTAGAGTTTCTTGATGGCTGATAAATTTTCTATCTATGGAAATGGGCATTATTTCATTTACACATTCATTTAAATGGGCTCTGAGCTGAAGATATAAAGACATAATACGTAGTCCTGCCTCTGAGGATGTCAATATTTACAGAAGAGAGACAAATACATAAACAAATAACATAAGAACTATGATAGAAGTAGGCACTGAGTGTAGGGGAGGAAAGGTGGTCATTAATCCATGGAACCCAGATAAAGATAAAAGCAATTCATGTTGCAGGTGACCCTCAAACTAATTTCTAAATATAAGTTATTTGAGGCTTATTTTACCAATATGTAATCCATTTATTTTGAGTGTACAATTCAAAGATTCTTTTTAAGTAATTTAGGAAGTTGTACAATCCTCACCATACATCATTTTAGGGACATTCCTCTTGAGCTGGATTTTGAAAGATAAGCAGGTTTACTTAAGAGACAAGGGAGGAGAAAGATATTCCTGGAAAAGGAGAAGAAAAAGAGCCAAGAACTGCAATATTAGTTTATATTCATAGAATAGTTATGATGTGACCAGCTAAGAGCTTTATGTGGATTATTTAGTTTAGTCTTCATAACAGCATAGTGATGTAGGTAGTATAATTATAACCCTCATCTTACAGATGGAAAAGTCAAGTCATAGTGAACATATTGTCTTAGGTTGCACCATTAACAAGTGGTGGGATGGAACTGGAATTCAAACCCAGGTAGCCTACATATTTGTCTACTCTGCTTTCCTTGCTGAAAGTACAGAGTGGGCAAAGGACCCCGAATGACTTGAGTACAGTGGAAGCTGGAATATATAGGAGCAGTGGGTTTACTGACATGGTATTTCACTTCTCTCTGTTGTGAATGATGGTTTATGGAGATGATCAAACAAGAGAAAGAGTAGGTTTTATTGAGATTGAGATTTGTGAGGGTCATTCAGGTAGAGAAGTCCAGCGGTTACTTGGATGTACACAAGTGGGCTTACAATAAAGACTTAACTCCTACCAACATGTAATTGGTATGAATGTGAATAAGTCTACCTAGAAAAGCCATACGAAATGAGAACTGGAAGAGTAAAGAGTAGGACAGGACTTTGGAGGGTGTGATTTTTCAAGATTGTGCAAGGGAAGATGCTATGGACTGAATCACATCTGTCAAACTTTGTATATTGTGGGACCAACTTTCAGTGTGATTATATTTGGTGAGAGGGCTTCTGGGAGCTAATGAAGGTTAAATGAGGTTGTAAAGGTGGCATCCTAATCTTATAGACTTGGTGGTCTTATAAGAAGAGGGAGGGGGAGAGAGAGAGAGAGAGAGAGAGAGAGAGAGAGAGAGAGAGAGATCCTTCTTTCTACAGGCACACACTTGAAAGAGCCACATGAGGACATAGCCGGGAGGCAGCCACTGTAAACAGTAAGAGATCAGAAACCAACCTTGCTGGGACTAAGCTTCCAGAACAGTGAGGGATAAATTTCTGTTGTTTAAGCTGTCCTGTCTAGGGTATTCTGTAGCCCAAGTAGACTAAGATAGAACAAGAATCAACTATGCAGCCTAAGAATGAATGGTCAGAGAGGGAGGAAAATGCCAAGATAGAGAGGGCCAAGCAAAAGTTTCACAAAGAGAATAGTAAACTGGATCTGCTCCCAAAGTGTTAGAATGTTTGACACCTACCCATTAGATCTGACAATGAAGGAGTCACTGATAACCTTGCAGAGTTGTGGAGGAGGTAGGGCAGAAGCCACATTATAGTGATTTGAAGAACCAATGTGAGTTGAAGAAGTGGATTATCTAAAGACCCTTTGCACGAGGAGCTTATTAGAAATTCTGACTCTCATGCCCCATTCTATTTAATCATAATCTCATTAAGTGAGATCCTCAGATTCATGTATAAATTAAAGTTTAAGAAGCACTATGGTGGTATCTAGACCATTCCTTCTAATAAGATACCCGGGAATAGAAAGAGAATGAATTAGAAGCTGGTGAGGGCAGAATTGAATTTTTGTGTTTTTAAAAATGAAGAACTTGATTTTACCGACAGTCTGCTAAGGAAGTAATCAAAGGAAAGAGGAAGATTGAAAATAAAAGGACAATAAAGTATACTCAATAGAACAAAGACACAAATGGTGAGATCAAGAACCAGGGTAGAGAAATTCACCTTATTTGAGAGGGAGGCGCATTCTTCCCTCTAAACTGGGAAACAGAAAGTGGTGGATTATGTAGAGCTGCATTTTTAGGTAAAGGTGAGAAGTTGAGGAGTATTTGTTCAACAGCATCATCTTCTTTTCTCTTGGAAGTTGGAGGTGTGAACACCCACTGAAAGAGAGAGGCGAGTGGGCTTGGAAGAAAGTGGTTAAAATGAGATCCACACCGTAGGGTGTGGGCTGCATGGAATGTATGTGGAAGGAATGAAATTAGAGGAAGGGACTGAGAAACTGGACTGCTCAATGAGAGCTATGAGGTCAGGAAAAGTCAAGGCTGAATAGATTGGAGTTGAAAATGACAAGGGTGAAGTAATTGTGCACGATGACAACTTGGGGGTGGCCAGGGACCTGAGTGGTGGATGAGTGGTAAAAGACTGTTGGAATTATGAAGACTAGGAGATTTTGAGAAGAGTGTGTCAGATGGATTATCCATATGGATTTGAGGTTATTCATGATGACAGTGGGATGGAGACAGAGAGAAGCCTGAGAGCTAGACTCAAATTCCAAAGTTCTCAAAGGGAAATTTATTACAACTTCCAGAAGAAAGGTGTAGAGGATAGAATAGAAATATGGGATATAGGATAAACATCAGTGGGATAAACATCAATGAAGTGAGGATTTTTGCATGAGTGGACATTTAATGGCTTACAAGTGGCAGCAGGGAGAAGCAGAATGAGGACAGTTGTCCCTGAGGCCTCTCCGTGATAGAGTGTGGTCACCAGGAAGGAAGGAGCACAGAGTGTCCCTGGTGCTCCCAACAATTTTTGTCATGAGCTCTTGTGTTGCTACCTGTAAATCACACTGCTGCTTCTCTCTCGGGGTCCTGGTTCCCATTGTCACTGGCTGCCGTGGTACTGAGTTGCCCCTCATCTGGTGCCCAGGTAGCATGTGTGTTTCAACCATCCTGCCTTGGAGCTCATGAGACACTCCATGGTCAGTGGGGCCTCTAGTATGTGAGAGATGGTTAGGACATTTTAGCTTTCCTCCTTCCCTTCTACTTTTTCTTCTTGTTAGTTTTATAGACTGGAGAGTAAAGATGACGTGAGAGTAGAGAGTTTTATAGACTGGAGAGTAAAGATGGGAAGATGCAGGAGAAAGGGTGTGTGAGAGAAGAGTCTAGAGAAAAGGAGCAGAGTCCTACAGTAGTGACACTTGGCTGCCAGGATTGATAAAAGGGGGACATATCGGAGCCTTTAACCCTTCACAGTGACAGGATCAGCTTTGCATTTGGGGAAGAGAATTCTGTAGGCAGCTAGAGGGATGGATGGGTGGACAAGAGGATAGATAGGAGACGAGAGGATTCAACCAGTCTTTGGAATGATTGAAAAGATGGTGATGCTCACGGCTAATTGAATGAGAGTGAGGTCTGGATCAGATAAACAGGTAGAAGGTAGTTTCAAATCATTCAGGTACACGACAGTTAAGAACTTAAAGTTGCAAACTGATGTTGGGGGGAGTCATAGACATGTAAAAACAAGCCTCTCTAACCTCCTCCCCCACTGGTATGTGACTGTCATATCAGTGTGGGCAAGAAAGAGGAAAAAAAAGGAACAGAAGTATGAGAATTACTTCCTTGCAATGATGGACTTAAAATTAGGTTGCGATTATCTTGTGTCCTCATTAGTTTTTTTTTCCCCAATTATTCTCATTCTTTCAGTTGTTTTTGTTTATATGGTTCTATGGAACTAAAACGGGAAATTCAGATAAGGTTTCACACCAGTTGTTACATCAGGAGGCAAGAACTAAAGAACTTTCATTTGTGAAGTAAGCAAAGTTATTAAGAATATTTTGGGTTATAGGATACAATTTATATTCTTGTATTCCTCAGATATCCACATCTAGACATATCCCAGATGTTTCTATTCTTCTTCAAAGATTTCAGAACTGGTCTAAAACAAACTATAAGAATGTGTGCCTGGCAATATTATCCGTATATATTATCTATTTCTCTAGCTAGCTAGCTAATATTATAGATATTGTTAGATTGCAACTGGGAGGCAAGAGGGAGTTGGGAACAGGAGAGGGAAAAAAGAATTGCACATGTGCTATAGCAGAAAGTTTGCCAAAAAAATTTGCATTTACATTTTGTTTAACTGCTTCTTGGCAACATTTCTTCTGGGCAACACAATTTTATTAGCTAGGCTTTTGGTTTATAAAAGTTAAATCATTAAATGTGTATTCCTGCAATAAAGGCACATGGTTCTAATTGTGTCTGAGGCCACTTGGGCTGCTAAACCAAGTGATTTATAAACAACAAAAATTTATATCTTACAGCTCTGGAGGCTGGGAAGTCCAACATCAAGATGCTGTCAGGTTCACTGCCTTGCGAGGACCCACCTCCTAGTTTAGAGATGGCACCTTTTTGCTATGTCCTTACATGGCAGACAGGATAAACTCTGATCTCTTTAGCTCTTTTTAAGAGCACTGATCCAATTCATGAGAGTTTCACCCTCATGACCGCCACCCCCCAAAGCCTCCCACTTCCTAATACCATCACACCAGGGATTAAGTTTCAGCATATGAATTTGAGGGAAAAGGACATAAACATTCAGTTCTAGCAATTAGTAAAGCCTCTTAGTTATATTCTCAGGCCTGCTTGGGTTTCATTTGAAAATGTGAAGAAATCTTCTACATAAAGTACACTTGGCAACACACACTTTAGGAGTAAAGGTCCCCTGGAAGGGTAGATCATGGTATTTGATAGCTAAGGGTCACATAGGCTCTGTTTGAGTCCAAACTTCCTGCTTCCTTGAGTAAGTTAATTGTCCTTTTAAGCTTCATTAGTTTCATTTGTAAGATGAAATGTAAAATAAGAGAATCTACCTTTGAGAGCTGTTATGACAATTAAATGAGATAACGTGTATGGAGCCTTGCCCCCGTGCCTGGCACAGAGAAGGGGCTCCATAGTAATTAGTTGCTTTGATGTCTCTTTTCCCTGAGATGTGTAGAATTTTCATTAAGGAAAATTATTTTTCTGTTCAGGATTATAACTAGGAACTATGGAAGAATTTAGTGAAGGAAAAGAAATAAAGATATTTCTGGATACAAGAACTAGAAAATTATTGTGAAGGGAAAAGAAAAGATTATCAAAATTGACAGTCATTAAAGTGCTGGAAAGTGTGAAATAAATCTAAGTCATGTACAGTTGATATGGTGGGAAGAACCGTGACTAAGGGCAATGGATCTGGGTCCATGATTGTACAAGTTTCCTTAATTAAAATCTGGACAATAGTTCCTTCCTGACTCATAAGGTAAATGTGAGAATCAGAAGGGAAATGAAGAGCCTGTGAGAGTGCTTGGTAACTGTGAACACAGATGTGTAGGCAACTACAAAGACGACATCTTTTCCAAACACCTTATGCATTATCCACCTTCTCTTAATTAAGTACCATGTTTTGATCTCCATTTTATTAGCACAATTTGAGAGGGATAACCTATGTGGAAATTAAGAAAATAATCTGGGAGTTCAAAGTCTGGCATTATTTCCTGAGGCCAAGCATTATGACATAGGAAGATGGGGAATGGGGAGTAAGTGATCAGATTGTGCTCTTCAACTTCTTGAGCGTGTGAACACAGATCAGAGACTTCCTCCACTTGGGTTTCCTCCTTTCTGTAAAACTATAAGACTATCTGCTCTTTCTAACTTTCAGGATTCTTTGGAGGACCAAACACACAGTGAAAGTTTCAAAATATGAGTAAATGTCATGTACAAATAATCCATTGATTATTGTATTCATTTGAATTGTAGATACTATGAAAATTAGGTAAGGTAATGCTTAAAAACCTTATGGACTCTCCATAGGCTGAAATATAATGCCGCACTGACCAATTGTGTTTGTGAAGAAAATTTATGATTATGGGAAAATGTTTATGCAATAGCACGAAGTGGGTAAAAAGATACATGCATACACAGAGAGAAAAACAATTAAAAAGAGGTGCAACAAAATGTCAACAGTGATTGTTTCTGATTATTGGAATTATAGGGACTTTCTCTCTTTTTTTACTTCTTTAAGCTTTCCTGCATGTTCCAAAATTTTAATATAATAAGCATGTGCTGCTACTTAATAGAAAAAAAAAGTTATCTAGAAAAACCGCACACACAAGATAATGTGTGTCAAAGAACTGCAAAAGTGCCAGGCACACACTCAGTAGGAACTTTATTGAGGTTAGTTGAATCTGAATGCAAACTCTTAAAAAAAGGAATAAAAAGGAATAAAAAGGAATGAGGCTGCATGTCGAAGGCCCTGCCATCCGATGATGTTATTCAAAGAAAATAGATTAAAAGACAAAACCCATCAGCCATGCCACTGCTGTGGGGCCAGGACGTCAGTCTTGTGACCCTGACCCCTGGTCCTGAACGGGCCCTGGAACTTCTATATCCTTCAAGACAAAAAATTACCATGTAAGCTGTTCTTGTTCTGGGCATGATCAGAATCATCTGAAGGACTTAAAATATCACTGGAATGACATGTTATAAAGCAGCTGGTTGGCTGGAGGAGTCCCATAAATGTCACAAAGAAACTCCTACCAATAGGGAAGACAGGAGACAAAAATAATAACAGTAATTCTTTGCATTCACATGGCATCTTTCATCTGAAGAGCTCAAAGTATTTTACAGATGTTATATCCATTAAAACTTATACAGCAAACACTCTTCTCCCTGGGTTACAGATGGGGAGGGAACGGGAATCCTGTCACTCAGACTAAAACTGGAAGAAACATGTAATTATCTTTGAGAGGAAATCTTTCTGATGTAACCCTTTCCTTCTGCAGTTTCCCACAGCTTCTGAGTGAGTGGGCCAGGTCACATCCCTGGGCCTGGAATATCGGCTGCAGGTATCCAAACACTGAAATGAGATCACCTCTCAATCTTTTCTCCCAGACGAAACATATTTAACTTTTCCAGTCTTGCTTCAGAAGACTGCGCTTCCCTTTTTTCATTTCCCTACAACCTGGGGATGGTTTTCAAGTTGAGTAACTAAACCCAGTGCCTGATGCTTACGCCCAGATTGATCAGTTACTTTACCTGAATGAACGGATAGTCTTGAGGTTAGATTTGTGTTTTTGCAGCTGGGACTTCCATAAAGATACATTATTTTGATCTTGTCACTTTACTGATAAGGCAGTGACTTCTATTTCTGATTTTTATAATCTTCTTTATTCTTTTTTGCTTTGATTTGGAAGTTAAACTTCTTTTAAAAAAATATCGGAAAGAAAGGAGAAAACTTTAGTCTTATTATCCTAACATAGCAACTACTATTATTTTTGTATATTCCATTTTGTTTTTATCCACATTAATTTTTTAATATTATTTAAGTAATAATATATGCCATTTTGTATTCATTCATTTGTATTCTGCTTTTAAGATGACATTACATTATGAACATTTTTCTCTATTGCTTCTTAGTAAATATGCACAATTTTTACTTTGTAATTAGGATTCTAAATTTGTAAAAATTTTTTTTAACTCAGCCAACAGGAATAATTAGAATTGCCTCCAATTTTTCTATTTCTGTAAAATGTTCTTTGTTGAATATCTTTGCTTTTAAAACTTTAATATTTTAGGTAATTTTGTCAGACACTTTAAAAATGTGTGGACATGTATTTCTATATAGCTTTCTCAAATGACTGAAGCTAATTACAACACCCCAATCGAGAATGTTTGACATTAGCTTCACTGCACTCTTGTTAGAACTGAATTTTATTATTTTCTGAATTGGTCAAATACTTACCTTGCTTTCAAATCTAATTTGAATTTCCTTACCATTCATAATGTTGGCTGTTTTACCAAATTTTTTTTTTTTATCAGATGGAATGTACTCCCACTCTTTAGGGGAATTATGCATTGGATAAAGAATGGTATCATCTCAACTAAGTAAAAAACAATCTTGATATGAAAATAGTAGTAATAAAATCTTGTACTTATAACGCTTCTTTTTCTTTAGGGCTCAGCGTGTTGCTTATTCTTTCAAATACTTTCATGGAGGAAATGAGAAATACTATCCATCAGTTTTAAAGATGAAGGAAATAATGAGATGGGCACTTGGTTCCTTGGCGTACACCAATACTAAATTACAGGGAATGATGTTGATTATATTTTTCACTGGCTTGCACTATTTTCTTAGAGTAACAAAGCCCCAGGCTTCAGTTTAGCCTTATTCGAATTCTTTAGGCATTGTTACCTTTCCCTTTGTGTTTTGAATATTCATATGATCATTTATCCTAGGCCTGTATAGTAGTGAAAAGAAAAAAAAAATCATTTGGCAATACATAGGGGAGAAAAAGCACTTGTGAATTTCATGTATTCTGAGGGCTGAAATGATTTTCATACATGTCAGAAACAAACTAGTGTGTGCATGTAGAAATGATTTTCATACATGTCAGAAGCAAACTAGTGTGTGCATGTAGACACTACCTCAGACAGACCGACTGTCTTTAGTGATATTTTGAATATCTGGAGCTAGCTCTGATCCCTATGAAACCCTATTTATAATTTAGCTCTCTGAGAAATCCTGAACATGAACTGTAATTCTTTTTTTTTCTTTTTCTGCTGATAGATTTTAACCTTCTCATCCTTCCCTAAGCTGTGTTTTTCCATGGTCTTTATATTACGTTGTCCTATTTTTTACACTCAGATGGTTTTTCCCTTTCACCAGGATATGAACACACAACTCCTGAAAACCGGCACGTACATGAACTTGCCTTCCTCCCTGCCTCGTGGGAAGATGGTCTCTTGTCTGTTAAGTCAAAGCAATGAAATTATCTTCTTCTCCAGCCATTCATAGCCCTTGATCCCTTTTCAGAGTAAGATGCACTTCAGTTACACAGCTGGGAGGGCATTGATTTTTAATAGACTGTAGCACAGTGAAATTTTTGGAATTTAATTAAGTATTCAGAAAATAACTATCTCAACAAGGCGAATCTGTTGCGTCCTTTCCTTGTTCTTTCCCACAGTCTTGCTCGTGTTTATGTGAAGCAGAGTGGAGGAGAAAGCAGTTTCAGGGAAAAAAAAAAATTGGACTGGATTCACCAGTAGAAAGGCTGCAGATTATGAAACAATGAAACCTTTTCAAGTGGGAGATAAAGTAATGGGAAGTGGCCGGAGAGAGGTAGGAATGTAGACAGTAGGACAGCACGGGGTGACTCTGGTAAGATCTTGGGGAATCTGAGACAAATGGGACTCAGGTTTGCCAGGCCCTCAGCTCCTGCCTCTTAACTTCCCTGCCCATGACTCAGTTCTGGCACTTTCCAGTAACTTCTGTTGGGACATGGACCCAGCCCGTTCCTTCCCTCGCTGTCCGTACCTTTTCCTTAGAGAGGGCTGTGGTCCCCTCCCTGTTCCAGGCGGGTTCTGATGGCTGTGCCTGCTGGGGACCACCTGAGAGTCATTAAGCAGCCTCGCCTACCTAGAGCTGAATCGACTGGTTCCAAAAGTAGCGTTTCCTGGAACATCTTGTTGGACTGGAATGCTCTGGCACTTAAGAAACCACTGCTCACACCTGAACAAATCAGTCTGTTTTTCCTGAAATGTAGAACATGTTCGCCTCCTGGCACCCTGGAGAGGAAATGGCAGATCCAATTGTCTGGCTTAGCAGAATGTGGTGAGATCATTATATCATCACGGAGCCTTAAGTTAAAGATTGCAGAAAATCAAGAGTTATACTGATAGATTTGTCGTCTCGTTATACAAACAGGCCAGAGAAAGGGAAAACTAGTGAGCATTGTTCAAAAGTATTTGAAAACAGTGAGTCTACCTCCAATAAAGTCCATTTTCTAAAGAAACAAAATTCTTGAAATGTAAAATAAATCTATCATGCCATGTATAGAATTCTCTCTCTCTCTCTCTCTCCCCCTCCCTTCCTCTCCCCTCCCCACTTTCTCTCTCTCAGGGAATATCTATATTTATCTGTTGCCCATATCCTATTCTTCTTCTGGAAAATAAGTAAAACTCCTTCAAGATTCAGAATTCTCATCCATCTTTCTTATTACCATTATCACTAGTTTCCAACTCTTTTTCTTTGGGCAAAAGCCAATAATTTTGTGCTAATTTGTAGAGCAATCTGGGGAAAAGAGTGTGACAGACTTAATTCAAAACAAATGCTTCAAAAGCACTTAACCAAAGGAACCTTTGAAAGTGTTTCTCCCGTATCCCCAGATCTAAAGGTAATAATTTGGGGGGAGGGGCACAAACAGAAAGCACTTAGGAAGGCAAGTGCATTTGAGCCTGAAGGCGTTATATTCCCCCAACACTCCATTTCCAGGAACTGAGCTGGCTCCCTACTTTCTTCTCCCTATATGGGAAGCTGCTCCTGAGTGTTTCCAAAGAACCACTGTGACTAAAGTGCCACGTGAATTCTGGGGATTGGTCCCCTAATTCTGTCCGGGAGAAAGAGTCTCCCCTTCAGCCCCATACGGTGATGCTGGAGCATCTCGGGGCCACCACTTACAGTGGATGGGGAACTGCATGAACTTGGAGCTCTGGGACCTGGCACATGGGCTGGGGGTATCAGACACAGCAGCAGTGCTCTCGAAGGTTGTGTGGAAACATTCTGCATTTTGCTGGGTATAATATGTACCTGTTTGCCCACATTTCTGAGGGAAAAATAGGGACATGTATTATATGTGGGCAGTATTAACCCCATAGCCATATAAATGTTTTTAATTCTTTTATTTATACATATGTGTTGAAAGTGTAACTCTAGAAGGCAACAATGATATCCATAGGCAAAATAATTCCCTGGAATACAGGGTCATCAGTGTTGTTGAACTTATCACAATCTTATTTCTCTTTATACCCTTTAGGCAGAAGCATGCAATCTGCCTGATGTTCTTACGAAATTCCTTTATAACACAACCCCCCCCATACCTAAATATAAGGAAATAAAAATTTGAATTAAAAAGTTCAATGGAAGAATTTTTTCCCCTGAATGTTTGGGCAAAACCCTGGGTGCATGTCATACCCAGAAGCACATTCTACTTGGCAAAATATGATACAGTTCTGTACCAGGAAGCAGATAAACACAGCTGCCAAAAAGTGAGGAGATGAGGAAAACTTCTGCAGTGACTTAACCTTATTTCATTCATTCAGGCTTCTTTGGTTTTTGACTAATGTCAGACCACTACTTTCCTTCCACTGACCTTCCCCACCTGGACCCACACATTTCTGCCTCAAATCAGAGGCAGAGGTTTTGACCGAGTGGTCAAAAACATTAAGAATAGGCTTGATGCCCGTAGCTCAGTGAGTAGGGCACCAGCCATATACACCCAAACTGGAGGGTTCGAGCCCAGACTGGACCTACTAAACAACAATGACATCTGCAACCAAAAAATAGCTGGGCATTGCAGTGGACACCTGTGGTCCTAGCTACTTGGGAGGCTGAGACAAGAGAATTGCCTAAGCCCAAGAGTTTGAGGTTGCTGTGATCTGTGATGCCACAGCACTCTACTGAGGGTGACAGAGCGAGACTTTGTCTCAAAAAAAAAAGAAAAGAAAAGAAAACCACACACACAAACATTAAGAATAGCCTCCTGAGTTTTGAGAGTTTATTTCTTTTTTTCTTCCTTTTTTGTTTTTCTTATTGGAAAAAAAAATCTATGTCATTAGGAATCCTATAGTTTTGATAATCTTAATTTTAGATGCAATAAACATTTTGAAGGTTAATCTATCCTGGGATGAAATTTTAGATGGGGGATACTAAACACAAGTTTGGCTTTATATGGTAAATAGAAGTGTGGATATTTACAATAAACAATCAGATTTCGCATGCTCAAATGCAGGGCTGTTATTCATACCTCCCATAGTGAGTCCTGTCAGAGGCAGAGAGTACAGGGTAGTAGCCACTCAATTATAGTCATCCGGTCAGATTCTCTCCTCTTGATCTGAACGATAAATGTTGATTCATTTTGTGTAATAGGACAAGCAAGATGCAAATTTTAAAAAATTTAACAGCAATAGTATGTTTTACAACAGTACAGCTGGCCTCCAGGATAACTGGGAGTATATCTTTTTTTGTGTGCTTCGTACATTCCTTCAGTTGCTGGTATAATGAATGTGCTTATTTCAAGAGACAGTTTTAAAACACAGTTACATTTTATTACTCCTTTAAAAACACTTCTCACAAATCCTATATCACTGAGGAGTGGGTTGATCCAATCTTTTATTGAGTGCAGACTTGTCCTGTTTATGACCCACGACTGATGCATCAGCCTATAAATGTGATTTCTCTGAAGCAATGGAGGACAAGTATTTCGCTCCTATGACAGGAAGGCATTTAACACAAGTGTTCTGCTACTCTAAAAAGGCCTCTGTTGCCAGCATCCCAGATAGGAAGCAAGGCTTCCCACAGATCATGCTTTTGCTGGAAAAGCACAGAATGTTTTAGGTAAGGTAGTCGTAATTGGTGTGAAACATCTTGAATTGCTGAAGTTCTCTAATGGACTTGAAAAATCCCCTGGAGAATCAAAGGAAGAATAAAATGATGTAATGGTCTTCAGAAGAGAAAATAAAAACAGAATGAAAAATCTTTAATTCATTTCAGAAAGAGATGTCAACTCTTAGTACTTGTGGATAAAGCTGCCAGATAATCTTTCTCAGTTTTGGGGGTGGAGAAGGGGGTAGTGGTGGTAGAATTTGGGGGAGAAAGAGAAATATCAAACAATTAGGGCCATCTAGTGGTTGTATAGGATAAAGACAGAGAATTTCAGCAAATGAGAGAACCGGCTTTTTATGTAGTACCTGAGACACGTACAAGCAGGCCGGTATACTACAGCTTCCTAGAGAAGGCCGGCTTGAATTTATTCCATTTATTCACTAAAAGCCATGAATCTCAAGTGATAAGACAGCATTTGTATATAGTTTTGACAATGAAACCTAAACAGAAAAGAGTTGAGCCCCTACAAGTCACATATAAAAAATAAGCCTTTTGATATTTTTAAAATATGTGAACTTTGCTATGTTTCAACAAAGTCCAAGTTAAAGCTACCCAGTCATATTTAAGACAGGAAAGATGCATATATTTCAAAACATCACGCTTCTGAGAGTTTTATTATCTGCAAACAAATAAACACATTCTAAAGTTAGACTACTGAACTGAAGGTCTGTTTAAGAGAACAGCGTAGAATTCCGTAGGACATGAATTTGGAGGGGAAAAATATACATCTTTATTTTCACTACCCTCAAGGTGAAATTTAATGTTTGCTTCCATTAAGAATGTGGGGTACAAACCACGGTAATGTTAGCAATACCTGAGACTTCTACACCAAAATAAATCAGACATTTTCATATTATTATACATGTTTTCTTCTTACTACTAAATGATAATAGTTATCAGTCCCCAACACCAGATCTTGTTACTTCATGAGTAATAAAGGAGTGAACATGTCACCATGTTATAAATTTAGTTACAAAAAATATTTAAGTAATCTTCCTTATAATTTATTATCTTTGTAATATTGTGTGTTTTATTTATTTACAAACTTTACTCTGAGATGGAGTTTATAGGCTTCATTAAACTTCCAGAAAGGTCCCTGTTGTAAAAAGGTAAAGAACCCTGATTGAAAGGGAGAGTTAAATCATGAAGTTGAAGCACATAATTTAGCCGTGAAGAACTCCATCTCTGGATCCAGTTACTTACATTCAAATCCTTCTTTCCATTTATGTCTTTTACTGAGTGGCTCTGTGCCTCAGTTTACCTATATATGACACCTACTTCATAAGAGAGGTGTGAGATTTGAATGAGTTGACACATGTAAAGGCTGAAACGATACCATACCCCTTAGACGTTCTTGGGGAGTATTAGCTTTGCCATTATTGCACAATGCAATTACTTTGTTTAAAAGCTTCCAGCCAAACAATTAAGATAAATGATCTGCATTTATAAGACGTATGTATCAACTGCCAGTAGTTTTGATGGACAAGCATGCCTTGGCAAGTATTTTTCATTTAGGAAAAAATATGTATTTTATATACTTTTAAACTAATATTTATAATAACCCTTAAGAGTGTTAGTTTCCCCATTTTCTGAACCTTAGTTAAGTGCCTAATCGAAAGTCCTATAGATACAGTAGCTAGACTGCAAATTAAAATAATTTCTTAATTGTTTTTCACTCACCTAAACTTCAAAGGCTTTAGGATTTCATAAAGTGTACTTAAATGATTTTTTAAAAGTGGAAAAATAATCCGTATCTAGATGTGTAGACAGAAGTAGTTGATAAACGCACCTAATGGGAGGGCTGATTGCTCGCCAGAATGGGGAGGAGAAGGAATAAATTGAGAGCTTTTACCCATTAGGATCTCCTCGGATCTTTACAACCCAATTGTGAATCATGGAGTTTTTTCCTACAAAAATATTTGAAGTGAATACTACATTTTGGACACTTGAGGTGAGAGAAGCGAGCAAGATAAAGTTTCTGCCCTCCTGGGGTTGAATTTCCAAAGCTGATGATGAGGACACAGACAGCCCATTGGAGGTTGGTGGAAAAATGGGAGTCAAAGCACAAAACACTGTGAGAACTCGGCAGAGCTCTGGCTGACAGTCTGCCTGTGGCAACTCCACTGGCCTCTCACCAGCTTTCTAGGGAAAGTTCAGATACACTTTCCAGAGGGAAGACCCCGCGGTGCACACGCTGCACCTGCTATATTACAAAGCTGAATCCGACCTGCAGATGTTTGTATGTTTGTCTGCGATGCAACTGGATTTTAGCGAAAATGCACTCAAGCTGGTGTGAGGAGCTCTGTGTTGGATTTTTAACTTTGCCACTTGTGAGCGGTGTGGCTGAGCTTTCATTTTTCTCACTCTGACCCTGGTGAACATTAGAGGCTTCTCAAAAGTCTGCTGTGAGGATTAAAGAGGCTCACGTGAACACTCAGAGGCTTGTCCACACTAGGCGTGCAACGAATTTGTAGTTACTATGACATATCTGTTGTTATTTACGCATGAGGCACAGTTACTGCCTCACTCTCCTGTGAGTTGAACAAGCTCTGCTTGTTCAATTTTATCCTAACCTCTAACGTGGGATGAGAAATCAAGATAGACTATAAACGGTGCAGTCATTAAGGTTTAGCAGTAGAACATACCCTGTGCCTAGCACGGATTCTGGCACAGAATGAGTGAGCATTCCTTTTCTGAGTCTAATAAAGCCCATATCCACTAGACTACTTATGTGTGATGCATTTGGGTTGAGATACTGTTAGTATTTATGTGACAAAGACTTGACTATTTTACTTGAAAATCTCCGGGAAAGAAGAGAAGAAAAACCTTTGAAAGGCCAGAAATGTTAAAGGAGCTTGAGGAATAACATCTCATGAAAAGGTCGCTTTTCCTTTATCAAAGTTCATAAGATTTTAGTAAGTGGCCCTCCAAAAGCATCTGCACATTTCAAAAAAATTTTTTTTTCTGGCTTCATATGTAAACAAGAAAGGACGTGTATGCTGTACCTGAGGTGTGGGAGATCTCTAGAAGAGAAAGCGTGTTTATGCAGACCAGATTTTTCCACTGACTTTATAATTATCTGATAAATGCAGATCTAGCAGGACTGAACATGCCAAACTGAGAAAGAAGCTTTGGCACCGTAGGCACCCACAGAGTGTTGTGGAAGGGAGTTACACGGAAAGCGAGTTTATTTTTAAACATTGTTTGGGAAACCAGAATTCAATGTTCAATACCTGCCTCGTGTCATCTTTGCAAACGTACCTACCCATAGGGCTGGGTCCAGATTTACTCCCCGAATTAAAGCACAAAGAAGGGGGGGCTGGTGATAATGAGCAAATTGTGAACATTATGCTTTCTTGTCGGGTGAGGAGTGATTTTCTTTTCCTAAACCACAAACCCACTACAACGCGCACCTGCACAGCTCCCGCGGCCCCGTCCGAATGCAATCGGCCCTCCGTACTGGGGGTAATTGGAAGGTAGGAGGTCGAGCGTCGCTGCATTCCTCAGGCCAAACGAGAAGCCCCCTCTGCGAGAGGGTGGAGGGAGTTGGGGGCGCATGCTGAGCTATTCTTTCTAAATGAGTGAATTCTAACTGTGTTTTAGGAAGCTCGCAGAGGCAAAGCCTGGAGGCTGAGTTTAGGATTTTACAAGAACTTCTCAGCTCTGGGTCCCCCTACCCCGCCTCCGGCGCCACTCTCCCCCACCCCCTTCGTAAATGCTTCCCGGAATTCCCATCTTTTGGGATCACTCAATTTCTGCTCCTTGTGAGCCGCGCCCTGCTTACGGAGAGCACTCCTACCGCGTCCCAGACCTGACACCCGATCTTCCGGTCTCTAATTGCGCCCCTGTTTCTATCCGCCCAGCGGCGGGGGGACGGTTGCCCGCCGCCCACTCCCTGTCCGCTGTCCCTTACTGCCCTCCGCTGGCCAAAGACGTTACTGCAGTTAGCCCTTGAGGTTTGGACTCCTGCCCGGGGAAAGCATTTGTCTAAAAATGAAAGTTTTCAGAGGTTTACGACAGCTAGGCTTACGAGCAGATAGGCCATAAAAGAAGAAGAAGATGCTTATCGGAAAGATAGAATGCAAGTTTTTATTTGAATCTTAAACCTATAGATAATTATGTTGAAAAAGATACTGCTTAGGTGATGTGGTTTCAGGGGATTAGGAAAAATTAAGTAGTTTATTCAATTATTCAGAGTAGCAGCAACTTTAGATCCTCATTGTCTAGTTAATTGCCCAATTCTGTCTTTCACATGGCGTGGTGTCTCAGCCCACTAATCAGAGCTTCTGATGTAAACTTCCAGCAGCAGAAGAACCAGGTTCTCCTTATACGTGGGTGCTCTTGGCTGTAACTTGGGTGCCTTGGACAGTTGTATAATTTCTCTTATCCAGTAGGACAGTTGACCAGCCAAGCACAAGAGAGGTGTGAGTTACCTTAACTCTTGTACACATATTGAGGGCATGGTCTACGTTTCAACACTGGCAGGTGAACCTTGCAAGCCTTAACAATCCCTTGCAGACTTAGGTGATTTCAGTGGAGGCAGGGACTTGCAGACATCTGGGGCCTCGGGAAACACCCTAAGAGCGAAAGTTTGCCTTTGGTGCTTTCCCCCACCCTCCTCTGCAGTACTTCCCTGCCCCCAACTGCTTTCAATGCCTGTAGGACCCAAAATGATCTCTTGCGTGTACCAGTCAAGTCTGACTCTTTACGGCAAATGGGAGCAGTGCCTCTCCAGCGTCCCCCCCCCCATGTGAACCACCTGGGGGGCTTGGTAAACCGCAGATTATGCTTTAGAATGTCTGAGATGTGCCTTTCGAGTTTGCCTTTCTGGTAAGTTTCCAGGAATGTTGATGCTACCTGTCCTCTGTGGAACGCACTTTGAGTAGCAAGGCAATCAAATCATCTGATTTAGGGGATTTCTTTTAATCGAAGTGTAAATGAGTCTTAGGTCCAACGCAGATGGTTGTCTGCATGTTAACAGGAGTTGTGTTCTTTCCAGCAACCCTTAGAGATTTTAGGAATAAAAGAGGAGAGTAACCGGTATTGTTCCTTTAAAGCTTCCTTTTCTGTAGCCTCAGTGGGGACAGGGAGGGACAGGGTTAGTTCCAGCAGAATTGAAGAGGTGTTTCTTTGACTTTCAGTGCCCTTCCCTTCCCATCCATGGCTCATTTTTCCCCATCCCCCTCTTTCTACTCTGTGGTTCAAGGACATGAAAAAGCCACAAGTTTTATGACATTATTTAATATGTAAATATTCTTTTTAAAAAGGAATATAAAACTATTGACCACTGTTCACCATTATTTACAACAAAGTAAACATATAGTTGGATAACGTTCTGATTATTATGAAGTTTTTTTTTTATTTACTTTTTTTTAATGGCTTCTGCTCAACCAGTAATCCAAATACTGAAAGTTTGAGTCTACATGTAAGGAATGAGTTGGGGTAAGGAAAAAAAATGCAGGTCAATAGTTTAGATTACAAAGTTTGTTCACACATTTATGTCAACAGGTCTGAAACTGCCAACATGGCTTATCCCTCGGAGAAGATTAAGCCAAGCCTAGGAATGGTTTACTAGAGGAATCTTTAATGACCATTAACTAAGTCTTGTTTACCTCATCGGAACACATCAGGATTTGTGTAATTTCCTCCTCTGGGTGGGGAGGTTATTGGTAACGATAAAGCTTTACCTTTTAGAACTTTTGTAAATACAATTTTGCATTTATATATGTATATAGAGAGAGATAATGATTCTGACATGGCTGCCTTTAAATTATCTATTTAAATTGTTGAATTAAGAATCAATTATTAATTAGAAACATTATGGCTTCAGGAAAATTTTCTATTCTTACATTGCTCAGAATGATAGTATTGCAGACACCTGGGCTTACCAGTGATTTTTGTTTTGGTGTATGTTTAAAAACAAAGAAAATCACTTACATATGCATGTCACATATACACATACAGAAACAAATTAAAAAAAAAAACCAAAATGGTCCTTAGACAAAGAGTTAAACGCAAGTTCTGATTGAATAATGGCTATGGAAATTTCCCTTAGCATTTAGAAAAGCTGTTCTCTAACTCAGAGGAAATAATATGCTGTGGCATCAAATGTTCTTTTCTGATAAAGGAAGCAGCTAGAGAAAGCTTTTATTTGTTCAAAGTAACCAGTGCTATTGATGCAACCCCCCCATGACCTTCCTAGTACTACTTTCAAAATGAACATATCAAACTTGATTAGAACGTAGTTATTTCTTCACACTCATCAATCAAAACCCAAGAACCAGATTATATAAATATATATATAAGAAATGTAAACAATTAATAAGCTTTATCTTCCAGACAAGAGTGCCAAATTAGCATCTCTTCATAAAAAACAGTAACAATTTGAGGCTATTTCATATGTACCTCTTTTGCCAGCACCAAGTCTGCTTCATCGGAATCTGTCCATTTCATAAGAAACATCAACTCCCTACCGCCGTCTGGGACATCAGTTACCCTCTCGGGATCAAGACCTCTGGCAGAGCCTCTTGGTTTGTCAGCAGCATCTCTTTTCTTCTTTGATTTGCTATCACCAGATTCACTGTCAGATAAAGATTTTTTTTGTGCCATCTTTTTCTTTTTTCTTTCTTGCTTTCTTTTTTTTTTTTGCAGCTTTCTTTTTGGCTGTGGCCAGTTTTGAACCCACCACCTCTGGTATAGGGGGCTGGTGCCCTACTCCTTTGAGCCACTGGCACTTCCCTGTGCCATCTTTTTCTTTACCAGTTTTTTCAGAATTAAGAAATGCTTCAATTAGCTCTGGACAATCTAAAATTTCTTCAGGTTCCCAAGTATTGTCAGCATCTGTAAATCCCTTCCACTTCAGGAAATACTCCACCTTCCTACTCGTTACTTGTTGATCCACAAATTTTTTCACCACAAATTCTTAGGGCTCTACCTCTACAACCTTTTTACTCTTTCCAGTCTGCTTCTTTTCCATTTTTTGCAATGTAATTTTATTGGAGATCATTTTTTAAAAATTAAATGATAACTGTGTACATTAATGCATTTATGGTGGTGGTTCCCAACCTTCCTAATGCCGCAGCCCTTCAATACAGTTTCTGTGGGTTGTGACCCAAAGGTTGAGAACTGCTGATTTAAGTGGTACAATGTGCTGGTTTTATATACAATTTGGAATGCTTACTTCAAACTGGTTAACATAGTCTTCACCTCAGTTATTTCTTGTGCTGAGACATTTATACTCAACTCTTTTATTTATTTATTTTTTTTGTAGAGACAGAGTCTCACTTTGTTGCCCTTGGTAGAGTGCCGTAGTGTCACACAGCTCACAGGTACCTCCAACTCCAGGGCTTAGGCGATTCTCTTGCCTCAGCCTCCCAAGTAGCTGGGACTACCACAATGCCAGGGTATTTTTTTTGTTGTTGCAGTTTGGCTGGAGCTGGATTTGAACCTTCCACCCTTGGTATATCAGTCCGGCACCCTACTCGATGAACCACAGGTGCCTCCCTACACTCTACTCTTAATAGATTTGACACGTACCCTTGCATTATGCACAATAAGTGAGGTCCCACCAATACCTTCCCTCCAGCTGGCCTCCCCCCTCCCTTCCCCTCATTCTCCTCTTCCCTCCTTTGCTCTGGGCTAGAGTTGTGTTTTATCTTTCGTATGAAAGTGTGTGTGATTATACTTGGTTTCATAATAATACTGAGTACTTTGGATACTTTCTCTTCCATTCTTGAGATACTTTACTAAGAAGAATATGTTCTACCTCCAGGTGTATGTACACCATGGAATATTATGTAGTCATGAATAGATGGAGGCCATTTTTTATTGTAGACTTGAAGAGCTATCATTTACCACCTTTAAATATTCCAATTTAAACATTCTTTTGTATGGCAAAAATGCTTATAAATTATCAATAATAGATGTGTTCCTATCTCTGTTTTGCCACAGAATCCAGGCATACTTATAGAGTATTTCTTGACCAAGTTCTTGTAGCCAGCATTAGTTTCCAGAAACTAGTAAAACTTTAATAATTTTAGAAATAAAAGTCCAGTAAAAAATTGATTTCGAAGTTTGTGCTAGTATGAACTAACAAGTATTTATTTCATTAAGACTTTGATCTAGTATGAAGAATTCTGGATTGGAGCTAAGAAAGTTTAGCTCTAATTTCAACTCTCAGGTAATTTACCTGCATGACCCTGATGAATAGCTGTAGAAATTACACCTCAATTTTCTTTGTTAAACCTACTTACTAATTGAGAAAATATTTACCGAGTACTTATTAGAGCTAGTAAGTACTAAACACTTAAGTATGCATCAAATACTTTAAGTCAGAGGGTGTTTTGACATTGTATTTATTTGCTCCCAGAAAGCGATTTAGTCACACAGAATAACAGCTGTAGTCAGTGTTGTGTGATCCTTCGCATGATAGGAGGCAACTTCCTCCTGTGATAGGAGGCAACTTCCTCCCATTTCCTGTTGCTTTCCTAAATCCAAGATTATGTCTGGAAGCCCTAAAGACTCAGCAGGCTGCCTCTTACAGCAACTTTCTCTGTTGGGTGATGGCCAGGAAAGGTGTCCAGCTGCACACAAATAAAATGTATCTAGTGAGCTGGGGTGGTTGTAACTTGGGTGGGCTCATTTGTCAGGAGTGCCAGCACTGGCCAAGAGGAAGAGTTGAAGAAACCTAGTACCAGATGAGAATAGACCAGGGAGCTTTTTCGGCCAAGGGGCCCATTCCAGAACCAATGGTATAAGATGCAGTGCCAGAAATGTCACCAAGTTATGGCCCTGGAGACCATATTTGGATTGGTAATCCTTCCAGCAGTTGGGAAAATGGGGAGCAGGATATAACCTCCTGAGGGCATGGATACAGCAAGATGTTGGGTGCTTGCCAACCAGGCTATGACAGTTCTAGGCAAAGCTCCAGACCCAGTAGTGAGGGGGCTGGCATGCTAAGCAGGAAATTGAGGCTGAAGTTCAGTTAGAGAACAGGGTTGCAGCCTGGTGCTCAGAGTTCATCAGACTCCAGGCAACAATGGAAGATGAATTCCTGACTCCACGCACTGGTGTTAATCCCCACCCAGCTGGCCGACTGGGAGCCTGGGCAATGGAAAGGCAAGAACCAGTGAAGGAGCTCTGTTTGGTATCCTCAGTCCCAGAATTGCCTCCTCTACCCAACCCTGTACAGGGCATTACATTATGGCAGCAGGGAACCAGTTCTTCGACTCATGAAGATTTTGTAAGCTCTAGGGATAATTCTGTGGAATGTAAATGCTTCTATGCAATACAGCATCTTAAGCTCTGCCTCCCTTTGCCTTCCTTAGAATTCTGGCATGAACCTATTGTCAGTGCCATCCAGTCAGAGACCACCAGGGACACACTTGTAGTTAGACAGGTGAGTTGATTCCTCATAACAAGGAAGAAAATATATCATGGACATTTGTGGGGCATCTCAGTAAGAGCCGGTTAGAAATGACTGACTATAGGGTCTGGACTTTGGTTGGGTGCTTTTGGGGAGGGCGTAAGAGAGCAGGGATTTGTCCTAGAGTAGTTGCAGTCAGAGACACTGCAGGGATAGTTCTGTAACTAAGTTTCTTAGTGAATCTTGTCTATGGGGAGAAGACTCTAGATTGAGGATAAAACTAAGAAGTAGACGTCCATCATACTAGCCAGGAGAGATGAGGATGGTTACTACTCTGTGGGTTGCAGAACAACCACATTTCTTTTAATGTTTATAATAGGTTTTAATTTTTTTCTTAAAATATAGATTTTTTTTAATTTTAATTTTTATTAAATCATAATTGTGTACATTGGTGCAATCATGGGGCACAATGTGCTGACTTCATATACAATCTGAAATATTTTCATTGAACTATTTAACATAGTCTTCATGGCCTTTTAATTGCTATATGAAGACATTTATATTCTACATTTAGTAATTTTCACTTGTACCCTTCTAAGATGCACCGTAAGTGTGATCCCACCAATCGCCCTCCCTCCACCCATCCTCCCCCCTCCCCACACCTCCCATCCCCTTTCCCCATTTCTTGTGCTGTAATTGGGTTATAGCCTTCATATGAAAGTTGTAGATTAACTTCATAGTAGGGCTGAGTACATTGGATACTTTTTCTTCCATTCTTGAGATACTTTGCTGAGAAGAATATGTTCCAGCTCCATCCATGTAAACATGAAAGAGGTAAAGTCTCCATCTTTCTTTAAGGCTGCATAGTATTCCATAGTACACATGTACCACAATTTATTAATCCATTTGTGGGTCGATGGGCACTTGGGCTTCTTCCATGACTTAGCAATTATGCATTGGGCTGCAATTAAACATTCTGGTACAGATATCTTTATTATGATGTGATTTTGGTTTTCTGGATATATACCTAGTAAAGGAATTATAGGATCAAATGGCAAGTCTATTTTTAGATCTCTAAGTATTCTCCAAACATCCTTCCCAAAGGCCATATTAGTTTGCATCCCAACCAGCAGTGTAGAGGTGTTCCCTTTTCTCTACATCCACGCCAGCGTCTCTGGTTTTGGGATTTTTTTATGTGGGCTAATCTTACTGGAGTTAGATGATATCTCAAAGTAGTTTTGATTTGCATTTCTCTGATCATTAAGGATGGTGAGCACTTTTTCATGTGCTGGTAGGCTGTGCACCTGTCTTCTTTGGAGAAGTTTATCTTCAAGTCCTTTGCCCACCATGAGATGGGATCACTTGTCCTTTTATTGCTAATACGTTTGAGTTCTCTCTGTATTCTGGTTATTAAACCTTTGTCAGAGGCATAACCTGCAAATATTTTCTCCCAATCTGAGGGCTGTCTGCCTGCTACAGTTACTGTGTTCTTAGCAGTGCAGAAGCTTTTTAGTTTGATCAGGTCCCAGTAGTGTATTTTGATATTGCTTTAATTGCCTGGGGAGTCCTCCTTATAAAAAATTCACCCAGGTCGATTCCTTCAAGAGTTTTCCCTGCACTTTCTTCTAGTATTTTTATAGTTTCATGTCTTAAGTTTAAATCTTTGATCCAGTGAGAGTCTATCTTAGTTAATGGTGAAAGGTGTGGGTCCATTTTCAGTCTTCTACAGGTTGCCAGCCAGTTCCCACAGCACCATTTGTCAAATAGGGAATCTTTTCCCCACTGAATGTTTTTAATTGGCTTGTCAAAGATCAAATAGCAGTAAGTAGCTGAATTCATCTCTTGGTTCTCTATTCTGTTCCATACATCTATCTCTCTGTTTTTGTGCCCGTACCATGCTGTTTTGATCACTATCAATTTATAGTATAGTCTCAGGTCTGATAGCATGATTCCTCTTGCTCTGTCTTTATTTCTGAGTAATGTCTTGGCTATTTGAGGTTTTTTCAGATTCCATATAAAACGAAATATTATTTTTTGAGGTCTTTAAAATATGACAATGGAGCTTTAATAGGAATTCCATTAAAATTGTATATTGCTTTGGGTAGTATGGACATTTTAACAATGTTGATTCTTCCCAGCCATGAGCATGGTATGTTTTTCCATTTGTTGACATGTTCAGCTATTTCTTTTCTTAGAGTTTCTTAGTTCTCCTTATAAAGAT
>CAUYON010007348.1:0-50915 GCA_963573935.1 Arctocebus calabarensis
TCACCAAAATGTGGAAACAACCTAAATGCCCACCAATCCAGGAATGGATTAACAAGCTATGGTATATGTACACTATGGAATACTATTCAGCCATTAAAAAAAATGGAGACTTTACAGCCTTTGTACTAACCTGGATGGAAGTAGAACACATTATTCTTAGTAAAGCATCTCAAGAATGGAGAAGCATCAATCCCATGTACTCAAGTTTGATATGAGGACAATTAATGACAATTATTACACAGTGGGGGTGAAGGAAGGGGAGAGCAGAGAGAGGAAGGATGAGGGAGGGGTGGGGAAAGGAAGAGCAGAGAGAGGGAAGGAGTAAGGGGGGTGGGGTGGTGGGGTCTTGGTGTTGCCACACCTTTTGGGGGCAAAACACGATTGTAAGAGGGTCTTTTCCTAACAAATGCAACCAGTGTAACATGGTTTCTTGTACCCTCAATGAATCCCCAACAATAAAAAATAAAAAAAATAAAAAAAAAGAAACACAATATTATTACTTGAAACGTAATAGACATGTGTATAATAATTTTAAGCTTTGAATGTGATCCAGCTGAGGATTCCTCCCTCCACCCACATTTTTTAAGGTTCTGCATTGCTGCATATGGATATGAACTTAAAGACACGTATTTAATATTATCGTACTTATTATGGAGGGATTGGTTCACATAATTTTGAAGTCAAAAAGTCGCATGCCCTGCCATCTGTGAACTGGAGACCAGGACACCCAGTGGTGTAATTTGAAGGCCTGAGAGTTGATGGTATAGATTCCAATTTTATTTTATAGTCCTGTGAACTAAGAGTGCTAAGGGAGTAAGAGTGAAGTCTCAGCTCAGTCAGTTAGGCAGAAAGAAATGTTAACCTTTCTCCGTCATTTTGTGCTATCGAGGACCTCAGGGGACTGGACGATTCCTATCCAGGTAGATAAGCACTCTCTCCTTTAGTTACTGCAATCCAAATGTGAATTTCTTCCAGAAACATCTTCATAGACACAACCAGTAATAATAATCCCCCAGCTATCTGGTCTTCCTATGGCTCAGAAAGGTTGACATGTGAAAGTAACTACTGCTGTGAAGAATATATTTTATAGGTTACAATTATATTATATTTTATAGGATAGGATATCCATCTCAAATGATAAATACATACGGCACAAAATCATACCTTACATTCCTCAATTATGAAATTCATTTTGAGGTTTTGGAATTTATCTTTTGACTAATTTCATTTTACATTTACTATTTAATTGAAATTAATATTCCTAGACTTCTGTCTCGTGGCTCACATAGAACCAGGTTTGTGTGGATTGCAAAACCAGAGAGAAATGGTTTATTAGGGTTGATAACTCCTTTTAACTGACATAGATTTAAAAGTTTTCAATAGTATAAATGGAAGAAATGTACAACCGAGAGGTTTCAGCTCATGAAGGATTACACTTGCTTGTGTCAATGACTTTTTCATATCCTTGGCTTGCCTGGCTATAAAGAGCTAGAATAGTTTAGAGCTTTCCTCTTACGTGACCTTGTTCTGATAGAAAGAGTTACTAACAGACTGGGAAAAAAGTGCAGGTAACTGAAATTTGCACAGTAAATTATTTCAAGTGTTACTGTTTCTTTAATCACGCCCTTCATGTCTGCCACTTCTAATAACAGCTCGGTATCTGGCAGGCGTTCTGCACTCTCTCTGAATGTCTCTGCTTGTGTGATTCTTTGTGAATAAATTAGTCTAGTCATTATATTCGTTCATACATTGACACTCTATTTTTACTGTGCTCATGAACTTCCATTATTAATTACTAACTGGCACTGACATTCGGTTTGATCTGACCAATGCCTTCCTTCTGCTTCGAGTAAAATTTCCATAGAGCAGGTGGCACCTGCCACGTGTCTGTGGAGATAATGCTCCTTGGTTCAAAAACAAAACCTGAAAAGTTTTCTTTTCTTTGGGACATGATCATATTGAGTATGACTTAATGGTTCTATTTCTGAACTATTTTTCTTATTGATTTGATATTTTCTCACTTTTCAGTGTCTCGGTCACCATCGATTTCTCTATTATTTTATTCCCCCTGAAGCATTTCTTTCTCTTCTTAATTAAAACAATGGAAAGTGGTATATTTTATTAATTTAATTATCATCCTTTCTTCTTACATTAGAGTTTAAATTGAATGGAGTATTTATATTTACTGAACTGCTTTGATTCTTTAAAGTTTGAATTGAAATATTCCTTCTATTGTTACTCTAGAAAAATTTGTCAAAAAACTTTCTGATAAACTTAAAAAAAAATTGTTTGAAAAGTGGTAACTGCATCCTCACAAGAGATCTTTAATGTATGCATCCTTCTTATCAAGTAATTTGACTATCGTATCAATTTGCCTTATTATCACTTTGTGAACACATTCTTCTCAGACAAAATCCATCCATCAATGTTTGGGTGAGTGTGTGTTTTCTATATTTCTTTCAATCTGTTACACACCATAAAATTTGTTAAATTAATTTTATTTGTTTATTTATACTTAGTTAAATTTCAGGGCATCTAAAAGTTGGTTTATGCTTTGTTTGTTAATTGGCATTTATTCTTACACATTGTCTATACATGTTTAAAAATTCCATATGTGATCTATGCTGTTTACCTTACATACATTATCTGTGTTGAATTGGTATTTCTTGAAGATCTGGCTAAAAGAAAATTTTGAATTGGTTGATTAATTTAGGAAGGTTTTTTTCCAGCTTGCATGTCAACTATAAACTTGAATTTTGAGGAGCAATGATCTCTGTTGGAAAGTAATTTTACAGATATACTATTATTGAGTGTTACATTATTTCAGTTTTTAAATATTATGTACTGCATTATGTTCATATATATAATGAACTAGAAAAAAAAGGCTCACCAATTCTTGAAGAAGCAAATGAATCTTGTTTATGTCTAAGGTAATGACAGGCAAGTTTATAATATTAAGGGCAACAAAGAATAGAAGGTATTATGATGCTACGTATGCAGGAAGCTTATATCCTTTAATCTTCAACAGAACATAAGCATTTGACCCGGAGGCCTCTTTCATTCTTCAGTGCATTACTTTTCCACAAAGGGATAGGAACTGTCTACAGGATAAGGCTGCTGGGAATTGTAGACTTTGACAGTTGATTCAAATGCTTTGAGCTCCAAATTTAACTTGGAGCCAAGTGTTGACAACAAAAGACCACGTTTGCCTGGGAACTGTCATTTAACACACAAGAAACTAAGTGTAAAAGAAATGTTAACTGTTGTAACTCACGCCACCCCTAACAATGCATGGACCCCACTTTAGGCTCAAATCACATGGTGATGATTTATTTACACCTGCACAGGTGGACCACTGCCCCAAAGGGCAAGGCCCAAACCAGGAGGTTACATCTGCACAGGCGGACTGCTGCCCACAGGGCTAGCGGCCCCGAAGAGAAATGCAGGCAGCCTTTTAAACCCCTTTGTGCTGATGTGGCAAAGAAAGCAGATACAAAAGTGAAACGTGGCCAGTTACAGAGTGAGGTTACAGTCAGCTAGTTGACTCAGGGGGTAGCTGTGTGGTGGCTCAGGGGTAACTCAGTAACCATGGGGACAACTTGGAAAGCCCAGTAGCTTGGGAAACTCAGTAACCTGGGAAACTCTGCTTTAGTGAGTTTCCACCATTGTTTCAACCCGGCCAGGGGGGGTCAGGGATCTCAGAGAATTTCCTTGTCAGAAACCTGTTCTCAGAATTAACCCAAGGAGGAGCCATGCTGGGGACCAAGGCCGAGACAGGCTGAGACAGACTCGGGTCTTTTGGGGGGCTGTTGGCTCACAACATAACCAATTCTCACAATAACATTTCTAAACTTTAAGAATAAAGAGAACACTTCATTATAAAACATATAGACTCATTGTTAGAAGGGAACTTAAACATTAACCTGATTTGAATTCTTCTATATATTTTAATATGAATACATTTTTCTTAGCAATTATTTTATGTGTTATATATAATGCAGTTATGTAATATATAATATGTCACATGATATATAAATATGTGCCTCACATATATCATGTTTTTATATATGAATTTATGTAATACATGTATGTTTATATGTCTAAGTGTGTGTGTGTGCGTGAGTGTGTGTGTATACAGTGAGAAACCTGAGTCTTGGACTGTTGGCTTTTTATCCGCCATGATGGAGAAACGTAGGCCCGTTCCCTGCTGAAGTAAATGATTCAGGTCTAAACCTTTATTTTGTAGTAGCTATGGTATAGGACTTTTGTCCTTAGCTACCACCTTAGATCACTACTAGACTAGTTAATTTTAGCTATTAATTGAAGTAATTCCCGCTTGAGGTTTTAAAGGAGAATGTTTCCAATAAGCATGAAATACTAACATCAAACTAGGACATGTTAAATGACAGCTGGAACAGGCTCAGGGATCCACTAAGAAGGAGGTGAAGTTGACTGGCGTCAGATTAAAAGGGTCTCTGTGGGTGCATGATTCCACTTCAATGAAAGACCTAAAGCAGTCAAATTCTTAGAAACAGAAAGAACAACAGGTACCAAAGACTGAGGGAAACAGGAAATGGGGAGGTTATTTATAAGTGAATAAATCGTTTCAATTTGGAAGATGAAAAAGTTCTGGAGATGTACGGCAGTGACATGATGGCTACATGACAATGTCAATGTTAACACTACTGAACTGCTGTGAAAATTGTCAACATTATGCATATTTTACCACAATATGAAAAAATATAAAGTAGCATAGAAAGTCATGTATAATAAAGGTGCTAAAGGCTATGATCATCATGTTTGTGATCCCTCAAACTTTATAAGTGAAAATCCTAACTCCTAAAGTGATGGGATTAGGAGGTGGTATTTTAGGGTGGTGATTAGGTCCTGAGGCCCAAGTCCTCATAAATGAGGATAGTGGCTTTATGAAAGAGGCCCATTGTCCCTTTCTTCATGTAAGGATGATGAAAGCAGGGAGATGGTGCTGCCTGTGAGGAAGCGTGCCCTGCCCACACTCTACATCTGCCGGCACCTTGATCTTGGACTCCCCTCTTCCTAGAACTCTGACCAATAAATATTCGATGTTTATAAGCCAACCATTGTGGTATTTTGTTATAGAAGTTCAAAAGGACTAAGACATATATCTCTATTAAACAATACATATAAAAAAATTTTTGTTTCTTGCTGATTAAACATTTCAGAAAAATGAAAAAAGCTACAAGAAAAATAGTTATGACTATTAAATACATAAATTCAAAAAATCAAAATACAAAGGTTGATAAAACTATACTAAATATGTAGTAAGATCCTGTTAGCTTATATGAACAATGCTAAGATAATGACTGACAAATATCTACCCAGTAATATTGGTTTCCTAAGCTTCTGTAAAATTTTCTATTAATTTTGCTAGGTAGTAATAAAATATATGTTAAAATGATATTCCATATTTAGCCATAAAACTAAAAATCAATTTTTTTAAAATTTTAATTTACATTGGTCAATACTGTCAAAAACCTGGAAATTGAGGATATCCTTCTTTGAAAGTGGCAGATTGAAATGCCATGATGCTTCTGGAAAGCATTCACTAGCTAAGTCAACGGGAGCTTTCCAATGAGTAAGGGTTTTTTATTTTCTTTTTTAATGTGACAAAAATATCATAGTGGTTCATAGTGGTTCAATATAATAATCTGAATATTTTTATTCTTATTCTTACTTTTCAGAATTTCTAAATTTTATAGACTGACCATATATATTGCAGTGATTATTAGAAAAGCTAATAATCACTCAGTGAACCATCGTTTTAAGAAAAAAAATCTAGTTAAAAGATGACTTAAAAATAATTTGGTTGATTCATCTTGCCTAAGGGAAACGTGCCTTTGACCAGCACCCGGTTTCTCCTCTCCACGACCCCCTGAAAACCACCATTCCTCTTACATCTTTGGGTTTGACATTGTAGCAATGTTGTCACTGGTTTCAATTAGCTCCTGACTCCTTAAGTTGGGTACATTATATATAAGTACGTATTTTTTATGCCATGCAAACCTCAATAGAGCTGTATAAAATAATAATAATCATCTGGTTCACCCTCGTGACTTTACTAGGTTTGACACACTCTGCCATTAGTAGGTTTAAGGTTCCGTCAGTAACATGGTTTCTTAGTCAGAGCTGAACAAGGAAAAACCAACGACCACCAGGGGGCAGCAGCACACACAGACCTTATTGGGAGGAATTCCTCTGTGCACCCCCGCTGACCTGAGGCTACAGCTGAGACAGAAGGGGACCCCTGAGCAGAGGAGCAGAGCCGGGGAGCCCTGGGAATGAGGGTTACTGGGAAAAGGGGAGTGACGAGCTGCGTATCTGGGTGAAGTCCCTGGGCAGCATGACATGGAATCTGCAGGTCACGGAACTGAAGGGCAGCTGTGGATGGGGCTCTCTAACACTCGGGGTTATCTTATCCTTGAGGAGTATTCAAAGCAGCCAGGCGCTGAAGGACTAAAAGTCCACTTATTCGTTGGTTAGTGGTCAGCCATGTATGGCACGGTGTTGCAGCAGCACAGACATTTAATTTATTAAAAAATAATAAAGAAGAAATAATTCATTTCTTGCTGAGAACTCATTACTGAAACAGTACCAAAAAAATACAAGAAAACTTAGATTTGTCAACTTTGGACTTGAATGGACGGTCTCAGCTTGCTGTGAATTAACAACTTAGGGGCCAGTATGCAGAGGCCACCTTTGACTCATTTACGGCACACGTTGAAAGTTCTTCATCTAGAGAAGATGGATTTGCAATAAAAGAAACACTGTGATTCAAAGACAGTTTTGGTGGAATGTACTCAGCTGATGAACACAAGAGTACAGAAGAGCAAGTTCTTTCTCTGAGTTTTACTAATTTAGAACCAACGCTTCTTCTCATCCTTATTTTTTCTTCAAACACTGTTAGTTCATTTACATATTTAGTTCCAAATCATTAATTTGTAATGTATTTATCAAATTAAATTTCTGGTATTAAAGTATTGAATCCCTTTGATTGATGTTGAGTACATACATATAATAGTGAGGAAAAAACTCTTATTTTCCAAGAAGTTCTAAATACACTCCAAAAATATTATGGGGTTGACTTTTTAGTTTTCTACACATAGAGAAATAAATGCGTTCTCAAAATATCCCACCACATTCTATTATGGGACACAAACTTAATGAATAAAGAAGGAAATTTCTTGTTGTCATACTACTGATGAATATAGTGGTGTAGTTCTTAGCAAGAATTTTGAGCTACAAGTTGTTTGATGTGGGCTCTAATTCTGGATCATCCAATACCACAAACATTGACAATTTTAGAAAGTGCTGGAACTATATTCTACAAGTATGAAAGTCTCAAGGTGTTTGTTCATATGTCAATTTTCAAAAAAAAGATGGGGATATTCATGATCCAGGGTATTAAATTTATAAATACCAAAATTATATATGGAGTTGTATTGACTTTTGTAGCCTTAAATATTAATGAATGTGGGTTGCAGATTATTATAAAATGTGTTACTTTAACTAAAATTTTAGAACTTTGTGTATATCTTTCTTTGAATGCAAATACTATCCAATGCCATTGTTAGAAAAACTTTATTATACGGTACCTATATAGGTACTAAACTTTAAGACTTGCTGAGGGTTTACACGATTGTTAGCATTTTTAGCAATATTTTAATTAATTAATTTATTTTTTTGAGACAGAGCCTCAAGTTGTCACCCTGGATAGAGTGCTGTGGCATCACAGCTCACAGCAACCTCCAATTCCTGGGCTCAAGCAAGTCTCCTGCCTCTGCCTCCCAAGTAGCTGGGACTATGGGCACCCGCCACAACCCCCAGCCATTTTTTGGTTGTAGCCGTCATTGTTGTTTGGCAGGCCCGAGCTGGATTTGAACCTACCAGCTCAGGTGTACGTGGCTGGCGCCTTAGCCCGTTGAGCCACAGGCACCAAGCCCAGCAATATTTTTAATTAAGTCATTTATGGTGCTTTTAGACATGGTGCAATTTCATTATGCAATATTAATAAACTAGAATATCATATAAACTTAACATACTTATTCATATACTATAGTATAAACATAACTTTTATATGTGCAAGGAATTAAACATGTGAATTGCTTTATTGCAATATTACACACAGTGGTGTGGGACTGAACTCACAGTATGTTTGTGATAGCCCTGTATTTCTTGATTTTTGTGAACAAAGGAGAAAAATAGCCAGAATTCAGTTGAGTAAGTTAGTATGTTATAATTTTACTCACTCTTTTAGTAAATATAATTTTCCTGTGAAAAATACTTATTATAGGACAGAAAAATTATTATTCACATGAAATAAAGCAAAAAATAAAATTAATTGCAAGGAAGCAAGGAAAAAGGTCTTTTGCAGCTATAAAACCATGAAACGATAATAATAGCACTCAGCAAGACACCATGACACATTGACACAAACTCTGCTGGGAGACACTGATGTACAAATGTTATGAAACTTTACCAAGTTTTGTATGGTGCTGCCAACATAAGCACCCTGGGGCAATTTCATGAACTTAATTGTCAGATTTCATATGACAATGCGCTGATTATCTTCATTGCAGAAAAGCAATTCCAAAATTCCTTTGAACAGTGGACCAATTGATGTGGCTGGCGCATAGCTTTGCTGACATTAGTGACATTCAACCATGATGTACAAGCACTTTTCGTAAGATGAATTTGCAAACTTAATTGTCAGACTGTGTATGATAAGCACAGAGTGTATTATAGATTGGGTGGGGTTTTCTGTTAACATGTTAAAAGTTATAAATACTACTAATATAAACAGAGAAATGGGAAGGATCTATTTATCTTAAGATAACATGAAACTCTGGGTTAACTTAGGCTTTAAAATTTCTGAAGATACTATTCTAAGGCTTTCAGCAATGACTGATGTATGTGTGTACCTTCACGATGGAACTCTTCTGTAGATAATGATTACATTATATTCAGGGAAACAGCACAGTTAATACAATGATACAAAGACTGGAATGTTGGATAATGAAGATGCTGGTGGCAGAGTAGAAATAGATTATCATCTGTGATGAATAAGGCTTACTCTCCATAAATACCACGAGGTTGTTCAATGTGGCTACTCATGCTGAGTTTCTTCAGCCAGAAAATTGACTGTTCAAGGGATTAAAGTAAAAGCAGATGTTTTACTAACACATCTTCAGACTGAAAATTTATGACTAATGTAGGCCAACAGAGTAACATCTGGCTATTTCCTACATGAGGCTTTGACATAGACAATTTAACAATGTCTTGATGGTTTTGCTACTGTATTTCTAGAATAAGAGAATGGAAAAAACCAGTAAGAGAAAAAAAAAACAAGTAGTGGACGTATGAGAGCTGAAACAATCTCATCCTGTAAAAAATGCTCTGGTATCCTCGCTGTATACACTGTCCATAGTCACCTTCAACATTCTCCTCTCGGGAAGGAAGACTATGCTCCTATGCCTGCCCCTACTCTGCTCTTCAAAGCAGTTTTGGAACTCTTTCAGGAGTGACCTGGAGAGCTATTGTTTTACGGAGTCTGACAATTAAGTTGGCAAACTTGCCACTGTGTGCTCTGGTTGGCAACATTGTATAAACAACTTGATAAGATTTCATAACCTTGGTAAGTCAGCACCTTAAGGCTGTGTTCGAGTTGATGTGGGTGGTGTCTTGTTGATTGATTCATTATTGTTCTTGTGTGGTTTTTTGTGCCTTCTACTGACAACTCTGATGGCTCTGTGTTGAAGTTGTACTTTTGTGAAGTTTATTGTCAGTTATGACCATTTATCATGTACTTGAGAAATTCTAAGAGTGGATTTGAAATGTTCTCATCACATAAGAATGTGGGATAATAGATACGTTTAGTACCTTGATTTAGTCTCCCCACTATGTATCTGTAAGCATTCTGTTGTATGACATATACATACACTATATATATATTTTTTCTAAATAATTTTCTGATATTATGTCTTTTTAAGAACCTCAGTACTCTGATGTATTTCTAAGAAAAAAAAAGTAAAAATAAAAAGTCAGAAGTCTATCTAGGTCCCACTTTGACTTGATGCATGATAAATTCTTATAAAAAAAGAGCTGAGCCTTATTTAGGAGGTGAGCCTTATTGACTATATTATAATAGCTGAGCCTTTATGACTATATTACAATGCTCTCTTATTTTCTGTGCATATTGAGAAATAACTCAAACATAAGCTCTTTTTATGTATTATCATATCAAACACCAGATACTGCTGCTTTTGTTTAAAGAAAGTTAACATCAGTATGTTATATTCCACATAGGTCTTATATACTAAAAAGAAATATAAACTCATAATAAAAATATCTTGCCTTATAGCAGACAAAGGAGAACAAAGAATTGTATGTAGCAATATGTTGCTATCGTTCATGGCACACACCATTTTGTTCTTTAATGAAAATGGTTAAAATAAAGTAATCTAACAGCTGGGCTTGAGGAATTTTGAGTAATTAAAACCAGAAGCAACTCTATAGTTATTAAGTAGAAATTATAAGGTGTATCAGTTGGAAATAGTAAGGAGCAGGGGCACAGGAAAAAATCAAAATTGGTTTCAAAGTTTTTTATAACCAGAAAGTTAAAAGTACCAGAATTTGGTATCTAAGAAAATAGCAGATTATATTTGGATAAAGTATGTTCTGGAGTATTGTGGTGATGTTTGTGTTGAAGCTTTTTAAAGCTGAAATGTTATTGTGTTGTCAGAAATACAAAGGAGGAAAAATTCAGTTGTAAGTAAGAACTTGATTAGGATTGTTGAAGAATTATAGCGTACTTGTTAGGAATCAGTAATAGCAAAATGAGTAGAAAATCTACAACAGTCAGGATTTCAATGGCTTGCTGGAGGCAAAACCTAACTGTGCTGTATCATTAATATGTAGCAAGTATTGACTCGGCACCCGTGGCACAGTGGTCACGGCCCGGCCACATACACCGTGACTGGCAGGTTTGAACCCAACCTGAGCCAGCTGAACAACATTGACCGCTGCAACAAAAAATAGCTGGGCGTGGTGGCAGGTGCCTGTAGCCTCAGCTACTCAGGAGGCTAAACAGATTCACCTGCTCCCAGGAGTTTGAGGTTGCTGTGAGCTGTGACGTCACAGCACTCTACCGAGGGCGACATAGTGAGACTCTGTCTCAAAAAAAAAAAAAAAAGTAACAAGTGTTTTGGGTTTCCTTCTATAGAACTTATGTGGCTCGATACCCTGTAATAAATACGAGGACATATACATTAAGAGAACATCAGTCATGGATGATTTTTCGAATAAAAGGAATTACTTAAGTTAAATTACGGATATGAAAGAAAGAATGAAAATAAGTAGACTATGAAAAAAGAATAGAATATGAGAATCAGTATAAATATTAATTTTATATATGAATCTATATGGTAGTTTCATATCAATCAATATGAAATTCAAATGTATGGTTCCCAATCTAAAAAGTAGAAAAGTGAAAACGGAGAAAGCAGAGAAAGGCCCCTGAGGAAAGGTCTTTGCACAGTAAACGATGCCTGATTTCTGATCTCTTTCTGAGTTCATTTTCTTGTTCAGAATTATACATATTTTCTTCTTCCTGTTGAAATTTACTCATTTTTAATACAATTTGTTATTTCTTTAGTTGCTTTGTGCATGGTTATTTTATACTGTTTTTGAAAATAAACGACTTTGAATACCTTAGGCACAAACAAATTGCTGTTTATTGGTTACATTTATTCCTAGATATAATAACCTTTGTTCTTGAGTGATTGGCGAATTATTATTAGGTCATACTTACTAATGGGATATTTAGAAATGTATAGATTTTTGTACGGAAGATATTTTCCTTAATCTAGAGAAGTCCGATACTTGTTTCTGTTAATAATTTAGAATGCAAACCACTGGAACAATTTAATTTCTCAGCCAGAGAATGCTCTTGGCAATGAATGAAGTAAATTCCTGAGTGGAAGAGCTAGCTCATCTTTGATTGAAATCTGCAGAGAAATTTTGGATGGACACGTGACAGACAATGGAGATGCTCATAAATGTGTTAAAATGATCAGCTGATTCTCCAGTATAGGTAACTAGTTGCATAATTTCATCCTAATCTTGTGCTCCTTTTTTTTTTTGTTTGTTTGTTTGTTTTAACTTTAGCAGAATTATTGCCTGGAATAAGTCAGGAGTTACATGCAAATATAGCAAACTAATACTCTTTGTGTCCTATGTCAGAAGCTCTGGCCCAGAGTATGTTAGGCATCCCTCTGTTTGTACTACCCTCCCCTCTTTTACATCTAATATACTACAGGCTGGGATGTGTGCAGAGCACTAGAATCTCAGTCAGCACTTGCAAAAGAAAGCAATGTTTTGGGCAGAGTCTGGGGCTAAGGTATACCGAGGGTGGTGGGTTCAAACCCAGACCCAGCCAAATTGCAACAACAAAACAAATAGCGGGGCGCTGTGGCGGGCACCTATAGTCCCAGCTACTAGGGAGGCTGAGGCAAGAGAATCGCCTAAGCCCAGGAGTTGGAGGTTGCTATGAGCTATGTGATGCCACGGCACTCTACCCAGGGCGATAAAGTGAGAGTCTGTCTCTAAAAAAAAAAAAAAAAAAGCATTTCTTCATGTGTCTGTAGGCCGTGCGCCTGTCGTCTTTAGAGAAGTTTCTCTTCAAGTCCTTTTCCCACCCTGAGATGGGATCACTTACCCTTTTATATTTTCAATTAAACTATTTATTCAACATCTGTTATATCTTCCAAACAATTTGAACTTTAATCATTTAGTTCCAGGATGAAGTAATACTATTTTACGTAACTAATCGTCTCATAACTAATAAGTGAATTTTATTTATTTAAATTTCAGATTAATATAAGGGTAAACACAGTTAGGTTACATTTTTTGTATTTGTTGGGAGAAGTCCAGACTGTAGTTATATCATTCACTCAGGAGGCGTGCTCACCCAGTGCTCTCCCCATTTCCTGAATTTGTGTTTGTCTCTTGTGTGGTATGCATATATTTTCTTCCTTGATCTTGTCTGGCATTTGATCTGCCTATTTAAGCTAGCTTCATTTGGGGGAGGTTTCTTTTTTACTGCTTTGATGTGAATTTGATGTAAACACTTCTGCTCCCGGAAGATGATCAGAGATGCATGTTCCTTTTAAATACTCCTGGACAATGTGTTTTCTAGAAAGTAGAAACTTGGAGAGGAAAAGAATGTGGTGAACAAAGCATATCCGGAGGTCCTTAGGCCACAAACGCAACGAGAATCACATCAGTAACTATCTCATTGTCAAAAACCTCATCGCATGGCCTGGGCTAACCAAAGAGTGAAGGACAAGTGTGCTGGAGCTAGTCAGTCATGGTTCCAGATACAACCTAACACTATGGAAGAAGCTAGCAGCATCTATCACAAGTGGAGAACTTTCTCAGTTCATTCATAGTTTTCTACAATCACTATTGTTTCTATTATAGTCCACAAAAATTGATACAAGTATTTTAAATTTCAGTTTAAAGAATGGTAGTCTGATTCTGTTCTTTTTTTTTTATTTTGGATTAATTATTAAATTATTAAATTTTAATTAATTATTAAATTTTTTATTTTGGATTATTTTATTAATTATTATAATAGAAGACCACATACGATTAAGTTACATTATTTGAGTTTGGAAGGTAGTCTGAATTAAATTTGAGACCTTCACCCAAAAGGTGTGCCCTATACCCCTTACATTGTGCCTGATAGGTGGGAGCTTAACAACAGCCCTGTCTCTTTCCTATCTCCCCTCTTTTTGAATAATTGTGTTTTTTTCTCATGTTGACCTGTAGTTGTTCATCTACTAGTTTCAAATTACTATTGAGTTAGTACATTGATGTGTTGCTTTCTGTGGTAGATAACCTATTCTGTCTGTCCACTAACCTATAAAATTTTCTCTTTGTTGCTATAATTTCTAGCTCTAAACCAAATTTATTTATCAATTTATGAATGGGCTAACCATTTGTGTGCACTTGTCTTTATTTTTTAAAAAGTAAATCATTTTTAAAAACATGATTTATTTTGCCTATTTTTTCTTTTCCTATCTTCTTTTCTTTTTCATTGAACTGTTACTATTCAATTGTATGATTATTTTCACTGATAATTCTCAATTCTTTGTATTTGAGCTCTGAATTATCAAGCACTCTTCTAAGTATTAGGTATTCAGCAACACACAAAAAGTCCTCTTTTCCCCCAAAGAAGATACCCACTAAAGCTTATAACTACATTAAGACACTATAGACAATGAAAGAGAAAAAATATATTTCATATAAGATAATAGTGTTATTTAGAAACAAAGTAGGGGAGAAGAAGAGAAAGCATGGGAAGAAAGGTACTCACTACTCCAGGGTAGTCAAGACAGACCTTACTGAGAAGGGCACATTTGAACAAAGACTTCAATTAGGTGAACATTAACACTCGCTAAGTTTTGAAGGAGCAAGCAGAGGAAACACTGCAGTCCCTAATCCAGGAGTATCACCAGCAGGTTGAAGATCAGAATGAGCAAAGGCCAAGAGTAGAAGTTAGATAATATACAGAAGGCCAGACTCTGGAAAGTCTTGTAAGACCTTGCAAGAATTTAGAATTCTATGTGGGGTAAAAAGCTACTGAAATTGAGAACAGAGCAGAGATACAATGTATGTTATAAATGTATCGCCTTGGTAATGTTGAGAATAGACTGCCTGGGAATTAGGTGAAAGAAGAGATGCATATGAGACCCATTACACAGGCAATCTTCTACCCTTGCTTACTTTTCTTTGTCTATATTTTTTCTTCTTTGAAATACTTACTTTTCCTCTTAGATGATCTCACCTTTCTACTATGGGTGAAATTAATACTTTATATTAAATAGTGGAAGTTACAATATTATTGTTTATGCCTGTAAAAGGGCAAATAAGGCCAAGTAAAAGAAATTGTTGTCTGGCCCATGACATTAGCAATATAGATGGAGGGGAGTAGCTAAATTCTGTATGGATTTGGAAAGTAGTGCCAAATAGACTTAATATGGAGAATAAAACCTGAGAGAGAGTGAAGCATTCAGGCATTCAGATTCAGCAACTGAAGTATAGTAGCTATAGGCAAATGAGCAAGAATACAGCTACTTCCCCCAAGACAGAGGCTATTTAATCCTATTATTTCACTTTCTTTATATTTCCTAAGTCATTTTGTTCATACGCTCTTATTATTTCCAATAATATTATCTAATTTTCAGATCTCACAAAATCATAGTTTTGGATAATCACGAGAATTTGTATCAAAAAATAGTAAGCTTTCTGTGATGTCTTCAATTATGTAGATATAGCCTATTTTGGATATTTTTTCCTTTCAACTCCTGAGACCCATTACATAGGCAATCTGCTACCCTTACTTACTTTTCTATATTTTTCTTCTTTGAAATACATAGTTTGACTCTTAGATGATCTCACCTTTCTACTATGGGTAAAATTATTACTTTATATTAAATAGTTGTAGTTACAATAGTATTGTCTATGCCTGTGAAAGGGCAGAAAAAAATTGTAGGATATTTAAAACAAATAACCTAAAATTCTGAACTGGTTTCAAGTAAAATTACACAATCATAATTGTTAAACAGATTGCTATATAGAGTAGTCTGTTAACTTTGTGATATCAAATTGTACATTGCACTTCCCAATGTAACAGTCTTTTCAAATTCATATACTTTAATTTTTAGAGCAATTTTAGGTTCACTGCAATAACTTTTAAATATAATTTTTGCAACTGCAGAGAGCCAATAACGGTTACTTGCTTGGTTGATTCATGATAAATATTTTGTTCCCTACTATGTAACACTTACCAATAAATGCCAATAATAATTGCAACAAAATCTTTTGCTTTTAAAGCTGTGTAAAAGGCAGAAATAATCATGTAATCATCTTGTAATTATATGGTACTTACTATGCAATTACATAGTAAATACATTGTAAATTCAAAATAATTACATGGTTATTTGCATTATGCATAGTATCTAATCCAATTTTGACACATAAAACAGTGGTAGCATCCAAAGGGTTGCCCAAATTTCTCCCACCTACACCACAGGATCAGTAATAATGGAAGTAATTAGAGGAAGTCCTTGAACAAATGCTTGATAGTATATGATTGGAAACTATCCTCTCATATTTATGACATAGGTAGAATTAAAAATTAGTCCAGAATGGGATTAGCAATTAGAATATAAATTATCAGTTAAAATCATGCTAACAATGATTTCGATGATATTTAGTGACACCAAATGGTATTTTATCAAGAACAACTAAATGAATATTCAGACAACAAAAATGGGTAAAATGGTATCGTATTCACTATCATTTTGCATTTTTAATCCTCAGTGTATTAAGCTTAATAGAAATATTTGAATCTATTTAGTAATATTTACAAAAATCAATAATATATTTGATTCCCTAAAGTGTTTGTGCCCCTCAAAAAATATTTTGGCTTTTTAAAAATGTAAACAAAATCTTTATTTTCAAAAGATGAACTTCCTTGAGAAACTGACTTCTAGAATGACAGAATAAGGAGTGTAGTGAGGTTCTCATCTCCCTAAAATGCAGACAACCAAAAAAAAAATTACTTCATGCCTCTAGAATTTGTACTAAGGGACTAAAGAAAATGGAAAATATTCATTCTATAAGATCCAGTAAATTTTTTTAAGAACAGTGAAAATCTATAACAGTGGTTCTCAACCTTTGTAATGCCGTGACCCTGTAATAGTTACTGTGGGTCACGCCCCACAGGTTGAAAACTGCTGATCTATAGCATTTAAGTCACAATATATTTATTTCCCACACTCAACAAGCTTTTCTATGGGATCCTTCTCTTTCTATCTCCTAGACTTAGCATCTTGTTTTATCACAAGATGGGGAGTCTATTGCTATTTCCCATGTTCCTCAATCACATGTTGATGAAATTCTACTTTGAGCAGATGTGAACAAGAAGACCAATGCTCCTTTCCTATCTGGTGCCCAGTCATAGAGCAAAAGGTCTACTGCAGAGATAGTATAGGACAAGAATTCTAGGACCTGGTCACCCCCATCTCATCTTGCTTTTACTGTAGGGGTTTCACAAGAGGAACAAGCCAAAACACAGTTAAATGCTGCACAGCATCTTTTCATACAGTACAAGGGTAACTTTAGGAGAAATGGGCCATTGTCTCTGTCCCTAGCCCTTGTGCAGTTGTGTAGAGATTATGCACTTCAGGAGAGATGTGTCATAAGAGCAAAAAGCTTCACAGTTCTTTGAGAGAGCAATGACTTTATTTGCAATGAAGTGCTAAGAGTTTCATGCCTATGGGAGAAAGGGGAAATGTCAAAAGCTATGGAAATCTTAGTAAAGAGCTACTAAGAGGATACACATAACTATTATATACATAGTAGTAGCAAAATGTGAAATAGCATAGCAACCATTCACTTAATAGAGAAAACCAAGAAAAATGATATCCAAGAAGAGCTACTACTGGAGTAAAATTTCACTCTGGAGTCCAGGGTGGCTACGAACAATCACTGAACCAACTATGGCACAAGCAGAGAAGGGCAGGGAACAGAACTGAAAACATTCCCTAGATGACACAGACCTTTATAACACAGGGACAACTCCATTTCCTCAAAACTAAGAGCTTAAGAACAACCTTTTACCAAGCACTAGCTGCCCAATAAGCCACTGTGCAGAAGAAATAAGTCAGATTTAAAAATAAAGTTATGCATAAGTTTGATAATCTGGAAAGTGTGGAAGAACATGTGCATGCCCACAAATGTGCGTACCCTCTAAAGAGGGACCACACAGGGAAAATCCATGCAAGCTCTAAACTGAATGGCTGTAGAGGGCGTATAAACTCGTTAAACTGTGATAGCACTTTCCAACTTACTTTCACAGTTTAAGGAGGTTATATCTTAACGTGATTAACTTGTAAGGTGTAAATGTCTGCAGGCCAGTGGGATCTGAGTACAATTTCTGACCAATAAGTGGTTTATGTGGACCCTGGAAAAACCTAGGTGGTTAGGCAAAGCGATAAAAACAAACAAAAAACCACCTGAAGAAGATCCTCAGAGACTTCACATTTAACAGAAATATACTCTACAGAGTTAGCCAGTTCACTAAACAAATAAACTAACGACTAAACAAACACAACAACATTAAAGATGGGGTGGAGATGGTCAAGAGCCTGGATTGTCATAGTGTTTTATTTAAAATGTCAGCTTTTAGAAAACAAAGGAAGAGATGAAAGAGGAAACAATGAAATCTACACTTTAAAAAGAAAAAAAAAGAAACTGAAAAGGAAAGAAATCAAAAAGAAATGATAGGCCTAGCAGAATTAAACTTGAAAGTAACCATTATAAATATGTTCAAAAACTAAGTACAACTATGTCTAAATAAATAATGACTATAAAACGACAATGCCTCATTGAGTGACTATCATAGAGAAAAATACTAATAAAGATATATAAATTATAAAAGGGAACCAAATAGAAATTCTGGAGTTGAAAAGGACATACAATGAAAAAGATCACTATTAGAAGAACTATAAAATATTGATGAAAGAAATCACAGATGACATAAATCAATGGAAAATATTCAATCATCATAAATTGGAAGCACTGATATTGTTAAAATGCCCATAATACCCAAAGTGATCTACAGATTCAACACAATTCCCATTAAAGTTCCACTTTCATTTCTTACAAATCTAGAAAATATAAGCCTAAGCTTCATATGGAAACAAAAAGACTCCAAATACATTACCTGACATCAAATTATACTGCAAAACTATAGTAACAAAACCAGAATGATATTGGTATAAAGGAAGACACATAGACCAGTGGAATGAAATACAGAACACAAAAATAAAATTATGTAGCTGATTTTTACAAAACAGACAAAAAACATACACTGAGGAAATGTGTATTCAATAAATAGTGCTGAAACAATTGGTTAGCCATGTCGAAAAAGAATGAAACTGGATTTCTATCTCTCAACATATACAGAAATTAATTCAAGATGAATTAAAACATTTTAGAAGAAAACATAGAAAAATTTCTTCTAAATATTGGCCTAAGCAAATAATTTATAAGACCCCAAAAGCAAATACATCAATAACAAAAATAAATAAATAAATAGGGCTTTATTAAATTAAAACATTTCTGCATAGCAAAGGAAAGAATCAAAACAATAAATAGACGGCCTATACAATGGGAGACTACTCTCAAACTATATATCTGACAAAGAACTAATATCCAGAACCTACAAAGAATCATCTTTACTAGAAAAGTCAAAAATCAATAGATGTTGGTGCAATTACAGTGGAAAGGAGTGCTTATACACTGTCGATGGGAATGTAAACTTGCACAACTGCTATAGAAAGGAGTGTGAAAATGCTTCGAAGACCTAAATGTAGCCATACTATTTGATTCAGCAATCTTACTACTGCACATCAGATCATTTTATTTAAAAAGACATCTGCACCTGAATGTTTATCACAGTACAATTCACAATTGCAAAGATGTGGGACCAACCTAACTGCCTATCAACTGATGAGTGAAAAAAGAAAAGGTTGGGTGTGTGTGAAGGGAAAAACAGACAGCACATGTTCTCACTTGTAACTGGGAGCTGAATGAAAGATATATATGGCTATAAAGAGTAATAATGGACATTGGAAACTATGAAGAAAGGTAAGCAGAGTTTTAGAGACATATGGGTCACAATGAAGTGCACCGACACATTCTCTTGGGGGAGAGGAGAGAAGACAGGAGGAGGATAACATAACTTTTTGAAGAAATAGTGATTGAAAACTTGCCAGATTAAAAAAAAACATTAATATACATATCCAAAACATATCAGATTAGAATAAATGCAAAGAGATCCACATCCAGACATAGCAGTCAAAATATTCAGAACCAAAGATAAAGAGGAAATATTAAAAACATTAAGAGAAAAGCAATTCATTGCTTGAAAGTGTGCCCCAATAGGATCTACAGCTAACTCTTCATCAGACAATACTAGGCAGTAGAATAACTTATTCAAAGTTCAAGATCCAGAGAAAGGAACAGAGAGGAAAGAAGGTAGAAGGAAAGAAAAGTGAAAGGAAGAAGAGAAAGAAGGAATCAACCAATAATCTAATATCCAGAAAAACTATCTTTCAAAAACAAAGTCAAAATAAAGAAATTCAAAGGTAAACAAAAGCTGAATTTGTCGCAATGAATCCTGTCCTACAACCCATGAATGGATTAATAAACTGTGGTATATTTATACCATGGAATACTATTCAGCCATTAAAAAGATGGAGACTTTACATCTTTTGTAATAACCTGGATGGAGCTGGAGAACATTCTCTTTAGTACAGTATCACAAGAAAGGAAAAGCAAATATCCAATGTACTCAATACTAAGGTGAATCTAATAGGTGATATAATACATGACCACCCAAGAGAAAAACTCATTTTGATTCAAGTTAGGGGGAAGGAGGAGGAGGGGATGATTGGTGAGCTCTCATCTAATGGGCACAATGTAAGAGTGTTTGGCACACTCCTAGGTGTTGGACACAACTACCACAGAGACCTTACCTAACAAATGCAAACCCTGCAAACTAATCATTTGTACCCTGATATTAATCTGAAATAATAATAATAATAAAAGAAATACTTAAGAATTTCTTCAGGCTGAAAGCAAGTGATAATAGACAGTATTCTGAACCCACAAATATACACAAAAAATGAGTGATGGTAAACATAATGATATAGGTAATTAGTTTTAAAAAATTATGATTACATACCACATATCAATTTCCTTTTTTGTTGTTATGTTAAAATCAATTGCATGAAAGTAGATAGATGATGAGAGGTTAGAGAGAAAGAGAGAAAGTTTAAGTTAAATTTTGTCCCCCTGAAAATAGGTGAGAATCTTAATCTCTCCCTCTTGTGTATGTGAACTAATTTAAAAATAGAGTCTTTACAGAAGTAATCAAATTCAGATGAGGTCATTTGGGTGGGTCTTAACCTTCTGTTACTGGTGTCATTACCCAGGGAAGACAACCATGTGAAGATACATAAGTACACAGAGAGAAGGTCATATGCTGAAAATGATAGACTGGAGTGATGTGGCTGCAAGTGGATGCACACTAAAAATGAGAACCATCTCCAGAGGCTAGGAATAGGCAAAGAAGAATTCTAGTTGGTGTCCAAGAGACTATGATCCTGCTGGCACCTTGATTTCAGACTTCAAGTCTCCAGAACTGAGGAGGAATGAATTACCTTTATGTTAAGCCACCTAATTTGTAGGACTAAGTTATGATATTCCTAAAAACTTCTATCTATATAGATAGAGACACTAGCTTTTCAGCCTTTTGACTAAGCTCAAGTGTATAGATAGAGACAATTTTATAGAATTCAAATACATGTATACGAATCTTTACCAATACTCAGCCTTTTTATGCCTTCTAGATTTAGATATACATAGATATAGATACAGATATTCAAACACAGAGATATAATTGTATTGTTGGGTTTATGTTACATAAATATTGTGTTATTTGTCTGGTGCTGCCATAAAAAAGTAGGTGGTTTAACAGATATTTATTTTCTTTCATTTCTGGAGCTTAGAAGCCTAAGATCAAGGTGTTGGCAGAGTTGGGTCCTTCTGAGGCCTCTCTCCTTGGCTTTTAAATGTCTTTCTTCTCCCTCTGACTCTGCAAGATCTTTCCTCTAAGCCGATACAAGTCTGTTTCCAAATTTTCTCTTCTTGTAATATCAGGCATATTGGATTAGGGACTATCCTAAAGATCTCATCTCAACTTAAGGTCTTTAAATGCCTTATCTTGAAATATGGTCACATTCTGATCTGGTGGAGGTTATGAGTTCAGTATATGGATTTGGAAGAAGGAGGGAAGCTGGTAGTAGATGTGTAATCTCTTTCACAGTAACAGCTTAAGTTAAGCAAGTAATAACAAATGATATATATTGGGTAAGGAGATGACACCAGGTAAGTCAACACATAGGAATAAATGAAGACATAGGAATGTTCTCTTGGCTTATTCAACTTTAGCCCAATCTAGTCATAGGAATTAAAGAGGAAGAGGAGGACAAAATAGAAGACAATCAAAAAGATGTAACATGAAATGGACCCAATTCATTACTATTTGTTTTCAAGATGGAGGTAGAAGGCCATGACTCAAGGAAGGTCACACCCAGAAGTTGGAGAAAGCAAAGAAGCAAATTATCCCCTGGAGCTCACATGAATGCTTCAGTCACAACTGATTTTTAGCACAGTGATACCAATGCCCAACCTCAAACCCAAAGAACTATAATGTTATCAATTTGAATTTTTGTTCACTAAATTTGTGGTATTGTACTTAACAATATAGAAAGTTTTAGATATAATAATGCATTATTAGATTGGTAACATACGTTGACCATACTATGTTCACCAATTTCCTAGGGCTTCTGTAACAAAATACTATAAGAGATAAAATGGCCTGAAAAAAGGGTAGAGATGATTTCTGTCTCTTCAAAATGCCCTTACCCTTTTTGAGAGCTAAAACTTATAACCCTGCTTTAGGCTAGTGGTTAGGAGTGGCAGAAGAGTACCCTTTGTTCTTATGCCACACGAAAAAGGATGAATACTGGTCAAAGTATTAAGATTGTCTTTGCAAAGATGGAATTAATCAGAACCATCCCCTTTAAAAGCTCTGTACTTCTGCTCAGAAGCAGACATTGGTACTCTGAGACAGAAGTCTGACAGGCTTTTCGTTTGCTGGCAAATTGAAAAACTTCTCTTTCTTTCTCCTCAAACTACTTGTCCTCATTCTTCTGCTGTGGCCTTGGGGACAAATGCCAAGCTTTTACTAACAGTACCACAAACTGAGTGGATTGAAACAGCATAAATTGATTCTTTTACTTTTTTAGAAGCTAGAGCTCTGTAATCAGGCATACACACATCCATGCTTCCACCGAAATGTATAGGGCAGAGTCCTTCTTCGAATCTTCCTAGTTTCTGGTAACTGTAGACCCCTGTGTTCCTTGACTTGCCATTATATCACTCCAGTGTCAGCCTCTGTCCTATCATGACATTCTCTCTTTGAAAGTTTGTGCCTTCACATCAGTCCTATTAGATTAAGGCTCTGCTTTACTGTACTATGATATTATCTTGGCTTAACTGATTACATCTGCAATAACTGTATTTCCAGGTAAGATCACATTCCATGGTACTGGGGTTTCAACATCAACATATCTCTCTGGGGGGACACAGTTCTACTCATAACAATATATTTAACAAAAGAACACAAAGGGTGGGGAAGCTTTATATAGGTTAACATTTTATTAATATGTGTCACTGGTATTAAATTGTTATAAATTTGAAGGATCTTTTCAAAAGTTAAGATGTGTATTTTATGTCCTAGAGCAAACCTTAACATAATTTCAAAGTAACTGAGAAGCTTAAATTGTGACACTTGATAATATCCATTTAATACAAGAGAAGACAGTAAAGTAGGAACATAGAAACAAAAAAACACAAGACCTAAATAAAACAAAAATAAAAATGTCAGATGTGAGTTTAAATAGATCAATAAAAACAGAAATGTTAAAAAATTAATAATCAGTCAAATTGCTGAGACTAGTAAACTATATTTAGGGGAAAAAAAAGAAAACAAAGATCAGCTCCTGGGTCTCTGTACGTACCTCAGAGTCAAAGATCTGAATAGGAAGAAAACAAAAGAATTGAAAAAGATGCATTATGAAAACTGAGACCAAAAGTTACGTGAAGTTCTATACTACTGTCAGACAAAACTTTGAAACAAAAGTTTTATTAAAGACACAGAAGAACAATCTTGAAAAACTAAATACAGTAGAACATCTTCGAGGTGATCATTCAAGAACTGTAACAAGCTGGTCAACATACCAAGGACGTCGACATAAGGATCTAGGTCTACTGTACTGATATGGCCGTGTGGTGTGTGTCAAGTATATGAAAATTAGGTCAACTGAAGGAAGGGGTCAGCTCTGGAGATTCTACTGTATTTGGAAAGCTCACATTTCTGTATTTCAAAACTTATTATACAGCCAGGGTAATCAAGACTGTGATATCAGGGTAAAGATAAAGATGGTGATATAGATAAATATAGATACAGATACAGAGATAGATAGATAACTGATTAGATAGATAGATAGACAGACAGACAGACTGTTATAAATTTTTGGCAAGGACACCAAGACAGTTAAATGGGGAAACAATATTTGTTTCAACAAATGGTGTGGGAAAAATATCCAAACTAATGAATTCAAACAATTTCATCATACCATGGACAAAATGTACTCAAAATGGATCATAGATTTACATGTACATGCTAGCAATATTAAACCTTATAGTCATACATAGGAATAAATCTTTATGCCCTTACTAATGATTAGAGAATGATTTCTTAGGTATAATACCAAAAACAAAAGTGATTGAAGAAAAACAGATAAATTGAGCTAAATTGAAATTAAAAATATGGGCCAGGAGCAGTGGCTCATGCTTTTATTCCTAGCACTCTGGGAGGCTGAAGCCTGTGGATTGCTTGAGTTCAAGAGTTCAAGACTAGCCTGAGCAAGAACTATTATTTTTGTTTCTAATAAAAAAAGAAAAATTGGCCAGGCATAGTGGCACACGCTAGTAGTACCAGCTACTTGGAAGGGTGAGGCAAGAGGATCACTTGAGTCCAAGAGTTTGAGGTTGCTCTGAGCTATGATACCATGACACTCTAGACAAAAAATGTAATTAAAATATTTGTGCTTCAAATTATGTAATCAATAAGATAAACAGACAACTATATAATTGGAGAATTTGGGAAGAATTGTATAGTAGTCATCATAGAAAGCTCAAAATAAAAAATTTAATTCTATATTCTATTCTAAGTGTTAGTAACAAATCTATTTTAAGACTATTAAGGGTATATTCAAATTTTATTTTTTGGTTTATTTGATCTTAGTTTTTGTCACAAATATTAGATACATTTTCAAATAGACGGAGACATTTCGAAAACCACTGCCTCAAAATATAAAATGCTTTGTTGTACTTAATTCTGACAAGCAATGTGATCTAACAGTAACTTTTAGTTGGATTTCTGCTGCTGTGTTAAAAATGCATCTTGCATAATATATTATCATATGGATTAAATCAAAAGGCCTGATGTTAACATCCAACTCTGTTGTTTATTCAAGTCAATCTACTTATATATACAAATCTGATATTTACTTCTTAAAATATTTAGCAGGCATAAGTGCCCATATATCAGTTATGACAATCATTGTTAAGGCAATCAATAGTAAGGAATATGCATTAATTCAAATAATATTGATAGGCTCATGAACCTGCATCAGTCTTCTGTGAAGTAAGAAAAATGAGATATCTTCCCAAAAAATCAATATTTTTCTTTTTATGTCATTCACTTCAAGACTATCAATAATACATTACTTTTTTACCTTATGTGTCAATGGTCTAATTTTTAAATACAGGCATCTTTACATTTTAATGTGAAATGATAATGCAAGGAACTGAGAATCAAAAGTCATTTGAAGGAAACATTTTTTAAAGCTTATTGCTTAAAATAAATATATATGTATATGTGTGTGTGTACATATATATGTTCATATACAGGTAAACCTATATACGTAGTTATAATCTTGTATATTTGTGTGTGACAGTCTAAGAAAACTATTTTAAAATGTACTGTCTTGCCACCATTGAAAATGCTCATTCATTTTATTCTGAAGGTAAATTGTATGAAGAAAATGACAGAGATTTTTGTGCACATCTTTTTTTTTTAACACTTCTGAACTGGGACATTATACAGGTATGTACTTAGGTAAAAATACAAAATGTGAAATTACAACACCCATTCATCAAAAAGGAAATATTTTAATTGGTTATAGGTGGAAAATATCTACTTGACAGTCAGTTTCTCACTTTCACGTAAGTGCTTTGCTGCTTGGATGCCTAATCTTGTTTAGTGTAGGGAAAGTAATTTGACATGAAAGTGCCTAGATGGCTGCCGAAAATTAATTGCCAATTAAAAAAGAAAAATGTTTGTGCTACTCTATAAACAAGCCAACATATAAACCTTTCAGTCTTGTTGCTTTATTTATGTCTTTATAGATCTGGTTTCAAGCTATTTGCATACAATTTACAAATTCATATTATAATTCTCCAGTATATTTATGATTTTATAGTTGTATATATTTTACCTCCACGAGAAATATTTATTTCTGTATGCTTCTGTTGCTTATTATTTAACAAAAACATCACATTGCATTTGATAGTTTATGTGTCTTCTTTACATTAAGACATTTTTATTTGAAACAGGGAAAGAAAATACCTTACCCCCATCCCCAGGCACAGACAGAGCACCCGACAGGGTGTACACACACCTCCTACCACCACAACCACAGAAACTCTGCCCTCTCGATTTAGAAAATACCCCAGGCCTCTATATCTCTGTGATAGTCTACAAAATATTGAGGATAATAATTTTTCAGAGATAAGAGAAAACTTTCCCTTATGAAAAAGCTATCTTTGGGAAATGAAAGGATTCTGAGAAGTTTAATACTTATAACATGTTATTCATTTGGGAATCTGAACTGGCAAAAAGAGAAGCCATTCAGATTCTTAGCTGTATCCCCTATAAGGATAACTTTGCACTGAAGATAAAATGGGGGAACCAGAGAAAATCAAATGATGAAGGAGAAGTGCCAATATTCTTAAAATACTAGAAATCAGTGCTAAGACATGTACATTTAAGAAAAATGATATTGTAGAAATAAATTATATTTGAACCTCGGTATGGTATAAATAGTAAAGTAGATGTGCCCAGCAATACAAAATATAAAATAATGTAAAAGTAGAAGACAAAGCTCAATCCACTTTCTGTGACATCATGTTGAGCGTGACTGCTGTGCTTTTAAAAGCCCAACGTGATAGTCTCTCTTACTAAAGAACAGCGATTTTAACCTTTGAAACAACTAACAAAGAGCTTTTCATTTGATATTTGGCTCATAGATTTGTGAGATCATGTTTATAACTAACACTTATTATACTCAATATTTACCACATTTTTATGCTTCCCATTTTGAAATTTTGGCAGGTTTTTGGGGGAGGATGGGAGAAATGTATCTAAAATTGCCCATGAAATAAAAGGTGGGCATTTATTCCAGATAAAGCATTATTATTCAAATCTACTTTCTCAATAGATTTCCAAAATAATTACAGTAACTTCAGCATTTGCTGATTTAGGAACAAAAGCAAGTTTCTTGTTAAGATGTAGATAAAGTGATCTATATGCTTTCATCTGTACCAGCAAATTAGGCCCAACTTACTAGCATTCTGACCATGGAGTTACCTTTTCCTTGTTTTTATAATGAACTGGGGAAGAAAAGCCAAGAGAAATGCCAGAGATACATCCACAACTTCCCTGTCTTATATAAGCCCTTCATCCCTTTGAAACTGAACTATTGCAAAAGCAGCCAAGAATATATTTTAATAGTTATTGATTCCCTATTATACACATACGTCTTATTCTCAGAGAGCTGCCTTTACACAGATTATCTCATTAGTCTTCTGCAAACTAGGTGTTAATAGCACTAATTCTATGAAAAAGAAGCCAGTAAGTTCTTTCTGAGCACAAGGCTACCCTGTCTTTGCATTCATAGATCTGTGGAATAGTTTCTTAATATACATCTTCTCAGTCTTAGTTCCTCTACATTTTAAAATGTATATTAATAAAAGTTGCAGGTAAAGTAATTTGTTACTATTCCCCAGAAAGGTGTCAGTAGAGCATCCGCTCCAAATATCAGTTTTGCCAGAGTTTGAATGTAAAATCTATATGTGTTTGTATTATTAAAATACATGTCAATATATTTTATTCATAAAGCAAAATATATGTTGAAGTGAAAAATATTTGCATGTTCACACAGTCAGGGAGAAACACATAGATCTTCATATTCATTGTGTTCATTTGTCCTTTTAAAACTATTCCCTGAGTTTACCTATCTACAAAAACGTTGCAAATTATCTAACCCCATATCATTTACCATACGACTAACACAACTAATATTCAGGTAGGAAGCTCACAGTGCACACATTTTTGATCCGAAATTCCCTATACAATTGATATTTCCTGATGTTGATTTATCTTAGAGCAAAACTGATTTGAAGTCATCTAGAAGAATTTCATATATTTGACATTTAATAGATTCATGATGCACTCAAATTTTGATGAAATATATGTTTTAAACTTTCTCACAATAGCAGATGTAGTATGAAGAAGTTGGTGAGTAGAATAAGAAAACATTGGTTTCAATATTAAATCAGCTACCATAAATTATATGTCCACATGTGAATCACTTAGTCAGTAAGCTTTTGCTCGTGAACTTGAAGAATGTGATAGTTGGCCTATCGACTTCTATGGGTGGTTTTCAGGAACAAATGGGATAATATATAGGAAAATGCCCTGTAAATTATAAAACACTGCATAAATACGTTGTTCTGTTAACTGGTGGTTCCTGGCCAAGCACACTCTGGATATTTGGACCAGTTATTCTTGACAGATTTGACAAGTGAACTTCAAAGAAAGGATATAAGACTAAAATAGGCCCCTTTAGACATCTTTGCATTTAATCTTTCTAGCTACTACCACATTGCTTGATGTAGCAATAAAAGCAAAAAGTCTCTCTTTGATTTCAATTCCAAAATTCTTCATTTCAAATAGAAAAAGAGAAACATTCTCCAAAGGTGTTCTATGGTACCGCTGCCCTCTGCCATGCCAGATTATTTAGCATAAACTCATGCTAATAATGAATTGATCACATACTCATCTAATTGTTTCCTCTTCCATATTATTAATCTAAATTTTGCTTCCATCAGTGCATCATGTGTTTTTACTATGAATGAAAGTTGGATAACAAATCATTTTGGACATTTTAAAGATATAAAAGTTCTAAAACAAGAAGCAATGCTTACTATTGTGCTGATGGCAGATCTTTTTAGGGTGCTTCTTATTTAGTGCATATGATTAATACATATTTACTCTGGGGGGAATCTCAACCATTTTTCAAAATTAAGAATTTAAAAAATTGCATAAATAGTCTCCACTCTCAAAAATAGCTTACAGGTTACACTGGGGTTTTGGTGCCTGTTTTTTGTTTATTTGTTTTGTTTTGTTTTCTGTCATAATTGCTTCTGATAGTTTAGTCAAAGATCAAATTGTGTGTGTGTGCATGGAATCTGAGAACCACAATCGTCTGTAGTACAATGCACTATTTCAAAGACTGTTATTTGCAAATGTGCTTTTGTGAAGACTTTTTCCTCTTTGATATAAGAATTTGGAAAATGGAACATGATTCTGAAGGGATTAAACTTTTTAAATCTACAGAATACTAAACGCGAGGCATAAATGATCTACAACCTTTTCAAATAGCACACTATTAAATGTTATTTCATAAAAAATGTAGCACCTTTTTTAAATGTATTAATAACTCATTTGAGCTACTCCTGACATGCCCTTTGGACTGTAGGGGCAGACACAAAACTATTTTAAACAATATTATATTTCTCAGATATCAACCACTAAAGGGTAGCTGAGTATTTTACGTATGCCATTTTAACTATCTTAAAGTAGACAGTAAAATTGAATTTAGAACATGAAAACTATCTTTCCCTACTAAATAAACCATAGGTGTTCCCTACACGACTGACACTAATGTAATTATTATTAGCTTGCAATCCTTATCTGAGACAGTTATATAGATAAAGTAAGCCCTAAGTAACATTAAATCGGCCAATTTGACATTCTTCTCCGTAATGACCCTGACATGGCTGTTTTGCTGCAGAATGTGGGTATGATTAAGTAATAGCAGGTGGGTCTTTACTGACATTAGTTATTTACAAGTTGCTTATTCTTATTTTATCTGAGCTCTTTAGGTTATAGATAATGGATACTTGTTAAATCTTTTCAAAAATTCTGGAGAGTTTCTTTAAGATGTTGGTATAGATAGGTAGATAAATAGGGTCCAGCCTATTTATGAAAGATTTTTACAATAATAGCTCATGAATTCAAAGTCAAATATAATCACAAATACACAGATCTGTTTCTTTCAAAGACAATTTCATAAACTCTTATTTGCAAGTTATAATTGTATCATCAATAGGGTGTTTTCTATCTACTATTATTTTCTTACTACTCAAGGATTACTGACCACACTCAAGTTGGAAAACCCTTAAAATAATTTACTTAATTTTCTTATGAACTTAGAATCTATTTCTTCATTGTTCTTTATATGTAAAAGGAAAATATTAATAATCTCTTTAGGATCATTTTATCTCATTGTTATGATAATATTTTTAAAAAGACAAAGACATATGAAAGTACTTTGGAAACAAAATGTTTATATTACAAATTGGGGGATCAGAAGATTTCCAATGTAGAACGTGAAGCAATAATTCAGCAATAGGATTAGTAATAAAAAAGTTTCAGTTTAGTGGGTGTTGTTAGTGAATTCCACAATTAAGTAGGAGGTCTTCAGGTTGGAAGTTAATTGCCCTGCTCAGTGAGCTACACCTTAGATACAGAGGTTTCAATTCCCATATAATACGTGTGCGAGAGCTTAGGTGAAAAGAACTGTCACACAACATACCCAAACCCAAAGAAGTAATTAGATTTAAGCCCTGAAAACCACACCTAGTTGTGAATAAAAGTTTCTGAAAAAAATTCTCATTTGGAACAAGACGTGAGCTTATTCCATGAAAAGTCTGACATCTGCACCTAAGGAAATTTTCTAGCTATCCAGTGGTCTGGGTCATAGCAAAATACTACCTCTTAATTAGTCAAATTTTATTTTCATAATCCTGCATAGCAAACAGTTCCTAAAATCGATGTGGCTTATAACACAAACATTTATTTTTTGCACATAGATCTGTGGAATGAGAGTAGTTCCTGTGTTTCAGCTTGCAGATTGGGATCCAATCAACTCTGCTTGTCTTTGCGAATTAAAATAAAATCTTGAGGCTCGCACTAAGCTGCTGCCTGACTGGACCCGCCTCTTGGCCAAGAGGATCCCTAAACTGAGTTACTGCTGTGAAAAAGGAGATCAGACCACTGATCTCAATGGCCTCATCATGCCCCTTCCCTTTTTTAGAGATGTCCTTTGTGACTCACTAACCAAGCCTAAGGCTATGCAAGCCCCACCTTCCTCAATATACAGAACAAACTACTTGATCAGTCCCTTACTTTGGTCTCTAATTAACAGACCCTTTACCTTAAACATTCCTTTCCCTGACTCCTGGTGTTTTAGACAAAGCTTAACTCTTTCAGACAATTTTCAACTGAAGAAGCTTTAAACTCGCCTATTACCTGTATGCTCACTCTTCTTGATGTCCCATCTTTTTGTGCCAAACCTGTGTCTGGTTTCCACATCCTGCTTTATGATCTCACCTGCGAATTCTGTCTTCCTAAAATGTTTGCAAACAAACCATAGCCCCACCACCACCAATCCACTTGCTCAGGGATTCTTAGGTGTGGCTTCGGGTCATGGTCCTCAAATTCAGCTCAGAATAAACTGTAAATTATTTCATTGAGTAGCGTTTCTTTCCCATCAACATCTTTCATCCCAGAAATGATAGATTTGGATTTTTGTCCACTCCAAAATTCATGCTGAAATTTAATACCTAGTCCGGCAATGTGAGGAGGCCAAGTCTTGTGGGAGGTGATTGGGTCATGGGGACAGATCTGTGGGGAATAGATTCATGACCTTAATGGGAAAGAGTGGCCGTGACCTCTCCCTCAGTCAGTTCCTGGGAAGGCAGGCTGTCAGCAGGAGCCTGGCACCCTCCCTTCCTCTCTCACCATGTGACCTCTTTAGGTACTGGCTCCTCTTCAGATTTCTGCCATGACTTGGAGCAGCCTGAAGCTCTTGCCAGGTGCAGGTGTCCAGTCTGGAACTTTCCAGACATCAGAATTACAGGCCAAATAAACTTTTCTTTATAAACTACCCAGTCTCAGTGATGCCAACACTAAGCTAAGACTAAGACAAGAACCCAGATGAAGCAGTCACTCTAGGGCAATTTTATTTTCACGGTGTAGCAGATGGCAAGAGTGCAAGCTGAATCAGGCAGGTTCCTGGAGCTTGTTCACACCGGCCCGTCTCCCAGTGGCCAAACCAAGTTACATGCTGAAGCCAAAGTCAAAGGCAGGGAATGATACTATTTCTGCTAGAAACTATAGCAAGAGCAAAGGTAAAAAAAGAGAATTCTAAACAAATGATACAATCCACCAACCCCTCAAAAGTGAAAGACAAATGAATGCATTTGCGTACTACTTACCATGAGGCAACATCAGATACTTTTGATATGTCCTTAAGATATTCAGCAGGTAAGCTGACAACTGCCATCTTTTAGTCAGGGCATTGATGGGAGACAATTCTCCATGGGTCATTATATCATGTGAGAGAAGCACTGCTATCTTCTGCCCAGGATTACATTTTAAAGGAATTTTGGCATAGCAAACAGCCTTGGAAGACAGACGTAGTGTCTCACTCTGAAGCAAAGGCCTGGCTTAAGCTTAATATCCACAAAATACTAAGTATTACTTTTCATAATCACATGTATCTATACTCTTTGTATTATTATTTTTCAGAGTCACATATATATCTATTTATGTAAATCAAGCTTGTTAATTGTATTATTTAAATTGTCTGTACGGTGATAGATATTTTTGTCTGCTTGACGTATCAGTTACAGTGAGAGAGTAATTATAGATTCTAATGGTGTATTTGTCTATTTCCTTCTGTGATTGTATCTTTTTGTGTGCTATGCATTTTAAGGCTATGCCACTAAGTACAGAGAGAAGTTCAGAATTGCAATATCTTCCTATAGGAATAAGTACTTTTGATAGTATTTAGTGACTTTCTTTATTTATAATAATATTCTTTATAATTAGTCCCCCTTTTGTCCTGGTAATACTGTGCCTGAATTTCTGTAGTATCTGTTCACAAATATACTTCTATGGTTCTAAGTTTCTTATTGTTGTAAACTAGCATGAGCAAATACTGTAGATGGCTTGCAAAACATCAGGCAGATAGTTTTTTTGTAATTGAGATCACTATAGTGGCAACATAATATGGAAACCTGAAGTTGTGATGAAAGTTGATTCCTCCATCTTCAGAAGGGGTAGGAGCTTCCGGTTCCCATGGGCGATCAGTTCTGAGGCACTGTTCTGGCAGTCATTCCTGGATTTCATACTATATCCTCGACAATTGTCAACTTAATTCCTTCTCTTAAATTTCTTCCTTGCTAAATCTATCTAGAGTAAATTCTGTCACTGAAATTCACATAATACAGAACTTATAACACCATTCTATTGATGGGAACCTGGGGTTAATTCCTGGTTGTACTAAATGACAGTGAGTAATTTATTTCCATATAGAGTACCAGTAACCTCAATGTACGGGTTGTAAATGATTTGCTTACATCATCATTCGCCATCCCTCTAGTAGGCCACATGGAGGCTGCCGTGTCATCACGCTCTGGAAATCAGGAATCCAAAACCATAAGGATGAATGGCTGTGTTGTGCAGTGATGGATTTTAAGTTACAATAACACGATAGGATTTAAATCTTAACTTTCTGAATAAAGGGAGGGTACAAAGAAGAGAATGTCTATGACTACCCTAAAAAAATTATAGCCACATGTTCTGGATTCCAAAGTTACAATGTACATTAAATTCAGAGAATCTTCTGGGATGTTATGTGCTGACTGAAACAACCACTGGGAAGAAGTTTGAGACTGATAATGAGAATGATACTGTTTGAAAGGACTGATCTGATTTAAATCACTCTCATACTCGCACTCCCACAGAGCCTTACCTGCCCACAGAATCAACCCTTGCTTACAGGTCCTGGAGGGGCATTATCTCCTGTGTACCACTACTGTCTGTCAGATGTAACAGGGCCATTACTGAAGTCAGATTTGAGCATGCCATTGCCAAAAGGATCAGAATACTTACATAGCATAGGAAATCCAGGATTCTTATATTAGTATATGGAAGAAAAAAATCAAATCTCTAAGTAGGTGAAAGTAATTTATTGGACCAACAATGGAAGAACATAGTTTTAGAATGAGTGAATTTATTGCTATGACTACATATGTACCAGCCATGATTACGAGTCCAATAGAGACATAATAGGAACCGTACATGTAATTTTAACTTTCTAGCAGCTATCCAAAAAACATCAGGAAAAAAAGGTGGAAATTAATTTTGGTAACATATTTTATTCTGCCAATATATTCAAAATAGTATTTCAAAATAAAATCAATATAAGAGTAATAATATATGTCTACTTTGGTTTCACTGATCTTCGAATGCAACAGGATTTCATATATGCAGCCTATTTCAATTCCATGCTCAATTTTCATCAGAAATACTTAATCTGATCGAATATAATAAAACTTACAAGATTTCCCAAACATACATCAATATTTTCCAATAATAGAATCAAGCGCCACAATATCGCTTTCCACTAATATCTACTTCCATATTGATAAACAGCCTATTACCATCATCAGAAAAATATGAGGCTCAATTCCACTATGAAGCCAATAGATTATCGAACACATACCCAGGCAAGTGAAAACTCAAATCAATTCAAGGTGCGGGGCAGGGGGATGAGGGAGCAAGGAGATGGAAGGGGGAGAAAAATGGGGGGTAGAGTGTGTGTTGCACACCTCCTGGGGGGGACACGACTGTAAAAGGGTCTTTACCTAACAAATGCAAACAGTGTAATCTAATTCTTTGCACCCTCAATGAACCTGAAACAATAAACAAAAAAGAAAACTATGATAGGTAATTATTTCAAGAAACCAGAATAGTCTAGTATATATTTAAAAAGAAACAAAGAAGAAAGGAAAGCAGGGGAAAAGAGAGAAACAGAGAAGGAGTGAAGGGGAAAAAAAGGGAGGGAGAAAGAGATAGAGGAAGAAATTAAGGAAAGAAAGGAATAACTAGAATAATGAAGGATTTCTGGAGAGTAACAATGTTATCATCATATAGATAGCACAATAAAATAAGATGTCTCTTAAGGGTCAGCTATTTATACAAACAATAAACTGAAAGACATATCCCCGTATAAACAGCCAAAGAAAACATAGGAGTTAATGAAGGGATTGACTCCCAGTGTGTAACAATTCCCTGTAAGAGTTTCAGAAGCAGAGAAGGAGACACTACAAAAGAGGATAGTAAAAGTCAAACTCTTCAGAAAAAATATTCTTGAATATATTCTCAGAAGGTGTGCATTTCCACAGTTACTTGGTACTGAGCAAGATGAAAGAAAGACCCAAACTTGAAAACATTCTGCTCAGACTCGGACTAAGACAGGGGCCGTGACGTCAGATTCTGCAAGTCTGTGGAGCTATCATTTTGATGTTTTGAAAGCAATGAAAGAAATTATTTTTAACGTGAAATTCTAAGGTGAGATAAAATATTGAAGTGTAAACCAAAATAAAGACCTGTCCAGTCATGAAGTAATGAGAATACATGCCATCATTACCTTACATTAGACATTCTGAAAGGTAGTCTTGGAAAAGAAAAAGGAACAGTGGAATGTCAGAAAGCAGATGACGTGGCGCAGAACTAATAGTGGCAAAATGCTTCCTGGGTGAAGAAAAATACAGGAAGATATAATTTTTTTAATTGATTGCCCTGGAATCATAGGAAAGTATACCACGGCGAAGTTTGGGAGACAGAGATTATTTTCCTTCTAAATAAATCCAACTACAGTGTGGTTCTGAAGTGAATAATATTTGCCCAAGCCTAATATATTTAAAGTCAATGAAAAGATTTAAAAGTGGAAAAAGTTCTTACCACTTTGAAAACAAAAAAATTTTAAATCATACAACCGTACTATAAATAAAAAAAGCAAAAGAGTGAAGAATTCAGAGGTTGTGTAATGCATAAGACTTCTTCTGTTTTTTGTTTGTTTGTTTGTTTGTTTTTGTAGAGACAGTCTCACTTTATCGCCCTCGGTAGAGTGCCGTGGAGTCACAGCTCACAACAACCTCCAGCTCTTGGGCTTAGGAGTATAAGACTACTTTATCTTGTAGTGAGCATCAAAAATAAGTATCAGAATTGAAACATTTTTAAATGTTAAGATCCTTATTTAATATATTTTTATTATATACTCTTAAGAAATTTTGTATTATAACTAGGTTCTTTCTTGTTCTTCTTGTACAGAGTTCATGTTGAATACAAAGAAAATCATGTGGGCAGTGCCTGTGGCTCAAAGGAATAGGGTGCCAGCCTCATATACCAAAGGTGGCAGGTTCAAACCCAGCCCCAGCCCAAAACTGCAAAATAATAATAATAAATATTAGAATTGAAACCTTTTAAAATGTTAAGATCCTTATTTAATATATTTTTATTATATGCTCTTAAGAAATTTTGTTTTAGAGCTTCTTCTTATCCAGAATTCATTTTAAATAAAAAGAAAAGTGTGTTGTCAAGGTTCTAGTTTTTGCATTTCATATACACAGCATGCTTACAAATAGGTTTTTTAAGTTCTTTTTTCTTTTCTTTTCCTTTGTTTTAGAGGAAATAAAAGTAAACATGCACATTTGAACTCATGCGGAAAATACCTTCATGTGTTCTCACAAAGCAAAGATGCTTTTAAAAACACCCATGTGAGAAACTTCTCTTTAAATTAAAGATAGGGGAAACAGTGGGGTGATGGACAATCCAATCCCCCCGAAACAAGAAGGCGGCCACACAGCAAAACCTCTAAGTCGTCAAAATGTAAACGCTTTACTTGAGGAGTTGGGGTGGAGTCACCCCCCAAATCAGTCTTTCTATATTAAAAAGAGACAAAAGGGAGAATCTAATGAGCTGAAATGCGCAGCCGCAGAGATAATGAGAGCTAGAGACCTTGGTCTGTAAGCGGCAATTCCCTTTGTTTCACAATGAATACCCTCATCTAGTTATTAGTTCTTCCCCCAGTAATCTGTCAAACAATGAGGGACTAGAATTTTAAAGGGTGCATTGCCACAGAAAGCAAGCGAGTGCTGAGCCAGTGAAAAGGTGAGATAATGAGATTGACATTGCTGACACTGGGAATCCGGTGATATAAAGATGAGTTTACAATCAAATGACTCTCATATTCACTTATAGCCAAATAAGTAAAGAGGCCACCTGTAAAGTTGCTCCCTCTCGAGCACTGGAATAGAGAATATTATTCTAAACACATGTTCTGGGCAGCAAGGAATTCAGTGGACATTGTTAGACACACAGGTTGTTTAAAACCAGGAAAGATTCTCCTAAATGAATGATTCATCCCTAGAAACAACACTAACTCATTATTGACTTTCAGTTTATATCTATTTTCATTTTTTTCCAATCTGTTGCAATGCAATAGAAGTGGTGGTTTGTTGAGGTGTTGCTTTAAAATGTTGTTTTAAGTACATAATTTTACTCCATTTGTGCCAGGAAAATGCCCAAACACCTTCATTAGGAGTAAAGCAAATCTGTTCAACAGTACCCTGAACAGCAGGCACTGTATGCTTTATTGAACAGAAAGGCTTTAACAAACCTTATCTTGTACACATGTTCATTCTGCCTGTGTCTGTTTATGTTCTCTAACTTCCTGAAAATGTGGGTGCAACAACAAGTAGTGTTTAGCTACCCTACTAACTTGGCCAGGTGGTTGATTATATGGTTTGGCACATTTTGTGCAGGTGGTATACAAAATCATATATACCAGCTGCTCAGCCCACTGAGTAATACTTTGCTAAATGACACAGTCCCCGCCATACATAACAACATATAATGATGCCAGAGTGATATCTTCGCTGGATTCATTTAGCTCTGAAAAGAATTCTCTAAGAAAGACATTTCCCTGCCTTTATTTCTGTTTCATGCTGGGTAATGTTGGCAAGAATTATTCATGGCACATGTGAGCAATTCAAAGAAATATTGTGTAAAAAAAAAAAAAAAAGGCAGCTTTGCAGAGGTGTGCTATCCGCTTGATGACTTGGCACGCTGCCCCTGCTGCTTGGCGTAACACCCGGGCTGCTGGCATGAGGGACGTTATATATACTCGCCATTGGGCCTCGACTCTGCTACTTGCTGTGCACGATCAACGTCGACCAACTGCACAAACAACCGGACGAACCTTGTATCTGAGGGATTGCAAATAGCATTTGAATTATTTTACATAAATCTGAAAATGTAATTGCAGTTGACATTCCTATTAGTATTATATCTGAGCGCAATGATCATAATTGAGTAACATTAAATTTAGTTTATTGAACAGCAGTCCACTGCCTGCTTTACTGTGACGGTGATCTGTGTAATGAAACCAGCAGTACAAAAAATTCTCTCAGTTGGTACACTTCCTGGAGAGCAGCCAAAGTATTTATTGCTATTTGTGCAATTAATGACCATATTGATTTCTTTTTTTTCCCCTAGTAAATAGTAGATAAGTTGTGCTAAGTTTTCTTAGCTCTTCAAGGTTTGTTTCAGCTGTAATTAATGTGACTATAAGAATAATACTCACTTGTTCTTAGTAACTGGTTTTCACGTCTGCAGCGTTTGCAACTTACGCATTGCTCTGGTTTGAAATGATTAAATTGATAAGTGGCTCTATTGCCAAAATAATCCCATATGCTGAAGCATGATTTATTAATGTTCAAAAATCAGAAAGTAAAATTTCACTACCCAAAATGCTGTGGTGGTTAATCATCTGTTCTTCCAGCTAATTCCATAATCCTCTATGTGACAATCAATTCATCATGCTGAAATGGCAAATTCATATAAATCATATTTCCAAGTTCTACATGCAATCGATAAAATATATTGCACGTTTCCCATAAATTATGTGATATAATGTTAATTTATTTTTCAAATTAAAAACTTTAACTACCCTCTGTGTTTATACATTGTGCTTGTCAAGCAGTGAGTCTTACCCTGACACATGTAGGAAATTGGGTTTGAAGTATTCTAATTTAAGAATAATTCATGAAAACACTAGATAGTCCTTCCCCTTTAAGAGAAGCACATGTTCTAAGGTCTTCTACTTTCTTCCTATTGTTTACTGATAGGGTTGAAAGATCTTTGTATTTTCTCATTTAGAGGGGGTGAGTCCAAGAAGGAAGGTCAGGATTGATGTCATTTGGTGCGTTTTTGTTACTGCAGGAATGAACGTCATCTATCCTGCACTACACATATTTATCTGTCTTTTATTTTAGTTTCATACATCACCCAAGTTTCATGAGCTGGAATAAATGCCCTATAATTCCTCTCTTTAGAAACATATTCTCCTCTAAAATCTATTTAATATTCACAATAAGGACTCAAATAAAGAAATACAGACATTTTAAAACATCACATGATGTTGGATTAACAGAATAATGGGGAGGAAAGCTTTCCAACTTTAATAGGTACCATCCCTGATGTTGTCCTATTTAAAGTAAGATTCTTCAATTTTTAAATGTGAACTTTGCATGGCAATATAAATCAGTCTAAAGTTACTGTACTTTATAAATCAAAGTAAATGTACTAAATTATGCGGTATTTCAGAATCCAGAGTCTTCTCTAAGGAAGGATCTGTCTAAAAATGTTTATATTGCAATCTCAAGAGCAATGACTGAAAATAAAACAAAATTATATAGTTAAACAATCAGCATGGAAATTGATTGTTAAGATAAAAATGCTTATTTAACACAAAATAAGATAGTAAAGAAACAGAGGAGCAACAAAGACACAAGAGAAATTAAAAATAAACATTGAAATGTTAGATGTAAATTCAACAATATAACTAAAAAGGCAGAGATCATCAGATGTTAAGACATAGATTGTATAGATTGGCAAGAGACACAGCACAGATTCAAAGGCACGAACAAGTTGAAAGTTAAAAAGGCTGTCAAAAGATATACATATACCAGACAAAGAATAACCACAGAGGACCTGAACGATGGCAGAGATATAAGATAAAAAGGTAGAAGAGACCTTAAGACAAGAAATATTATAATATACAAAGAATGGCATTTCATAATGGGGAAAGGGTAAACTCAGCGGAAGATATGAATGTTTATACCTAAAACAAGGCCTAAAATATTTGAAGCAAAACTGACAGAATTCCAAGTAGAATACAAAATTCAACAACAATCTTCAGTAAGGTTAATTCTCCATACTCATTCTCCATATTTTATGTTTTGGTGCATAAAACAATTAAATAAAAATGAGTAAGAATATAGACGACTTAAACAACATTAGCAATTAAACTGATAAATTATAAAAATTGATATTTTTGAATAAGTCACCCAAATACGGAAGTATATATGCCCCCTTCTCCCATATCTCTACATGGCTATCTATACTTTGTTGAAACTAAGCATAAAAATAGACAATTTCCCCCGTATCTTTGGGTCTTTATTCTTTCAGTGCATACACAGGTGAATGTGTACACATATATATGCTAAATAAATTGGGCTGCCTTTTCCTAAAAAATAAAATAAAGGAAAAAGGACAGGAGGGAGTGAGGGAAGAAGAGAATCAAAAAGGAAATAATAAAATATCAGATGCAGCTAGATTAAATTTATAATCTTGATTGCCTATGTCAGAAAAGAAGAAAACTTAATAGCCAAGCTGTACTTTAAGAAACTAGAAAAAAAAAGAGCAAATTAAACCAAAAGCAAGCAAAAGAATGGACAGGATGATGACAGCAGAAATCAATAAAATTCAAAACAGTAACATAATAAAGAAATCAATGAATCCAAAAGTTCTTACTCTGAAATAGTAAAGAAAACTGACACACCTGTAGCAAGGTAGATCAAGAAAACAAAAGACAAGGAACAACTTAGCAAAATAAAATATAAACGAAAGAACGTTATTACTAGCCACATGGAAATTTAAGGGATAAAGAAGAATACTGTGAACAAATCTTTGTCAACAGATTAGTGTGGTGTCAAAGCTAGTGAGTGATTGGGGTGAAAATAATTCAGAAAGTAGGAGAGAACCTTGATCTACTTCCCTGAGAAACAGCAATGGTTCATTATAGAGAAAAATAATCTAACCATAAACATAAGAAGCTGAGTAAATTTAAGGATTATAAGGGACATTTTTTTTTTTTAAAGCAGTAAAGCACAGTAATACATTCTGGGAGAAACGGCAGTTCATAAGTAGAGGCATACTCTAACAGAAACAACCTATACTTTAGCTCTTAAAAATCACTGTCATTGGGTGGTGGCTCAGTGGGTAGGGTGCCGGCCCCATGTACCGAGGGTGGCAGGTTCAATACCGGCCCTGGCCAAACTGCAACAAAAAAAAATAAACAGGCATTGCAGTGGGCTCCTGTGGTCCCAGCTACTTGGGAGGCTGAGGCAAGAGAATCGCCTAAGCCCAGGAGTTGGAGGTTGCTGTGAGCTGTCTGACGCACCACGGCACTCCACTGAGGGCGATAAAGTGAGACTCTGTCTCTACAAAAAAAAAAAAAAACAACCAAAACACTGTCACTATCTTGATTCCCAGACTGATGTAGTTATTTCTTCTCTCTGCTACCTTGTCCACCTTTCACCACACTCCCTTTTAGCTTCTGTACTGCAGTTGCCTGATGATTTATTTACACCGTTACCTGAAACTAAATTTTCGAGGATACATACAATGTTTTTTTTCATTGCTATAACTCTACTGCCTTGGTAGTTGGGGCCCATCAAGTATTCACTGGGATAAACGAATGAACAAAGAGATATAAGAATGTTGGTTTTGGGGTTGACTTTGTTTTTGTTTTTATTTGAGACAGAGTCTCACTCTACCTTGGGGGAGGTGAGTGCTGTAATGGTGTCATTATTGCTCACGGCAAGGTCAAATTCTTGAACTCAGGCAATTTTCATGCCCCAGCTTCCCAATAGCTGGGATTATAGGAAGGTACCACCACAACACAGGATCCTTTTCTATTTTTAGGAGAGGTAGAGTCTCACTCTTGCTCAGGCTAGTCTGGAACTCTTGAGCTCTAGAAATCCACCTGTCTTGGCCTCCCAGTATGTTAGGATTACAGGTGTAAGCCATCGTGCCCATCCTGAAACCGGAATTGTTACCCAACCCTCAAATTAACTAGGTGTCTGAGAAGTGATTAAGATTAGTTCAAGCACCTGCAAGGTGACCTCCAAGGAAGCTTTGGGAATCACCCTAAATAGTATCAAGATAGTGAAACCAGTCTCTAATTCCACACGTTATATAAATGACAATCTTAAACCTTGAATTGGAGTCCCGGATCACTCAGGAGCAAGTCAGGCACTTGCCATACCATGAATGATGTTCCTGTGGCCAGAGAAGGAACCGAGATTCTAGTATTTCACATGGCCACTCTACCCCAGCCTGTGATCACAGCAAGTTGGAGCCCCCGCTTTCTGACTCACCATGTAACCCAGAAACAGACTAAGGGTCTGTCCACTCCTCAGCAGGCTGACAGTCAGGCTTTCCAGTTCCCTGAGCTTGGAATGCAATGGGCAGCAGGGTCACACCAGCCTCTGGGGCACTCATCTTCCCAGGTGAACTTGGCTCAGGCTGCTAGTGTGGGATCCCACCTTTCCGTTGGATTACATGACACTGACTTAGGAGCCTCCCCATTATCTGCACAACAGGTGGCCAAAGCACTGCTATTATATGTTTGCTATAAAGAGGATTATGAGTCTTATTTTTCTGATATTAAAAATTACTTAACAAAGACTTGTTTCCATTAACTTGGAAAAAAAAATAAAAGCCTATGATTCTATCTTGTTTTCCCCCCAAAGCCTAAATTTACGAGTAAATCACAAGGCAATTGGCTGAATTTGTTTGTTCGTGTCACCTTAATATGACCCCATAGAAAAACACTGAGCAGACAGGCTGGCTAGGAAGAGAAGAAATTGTTATTTATAATAACAGGGGAAGATTCAGTGGTATAATTGTGAAATTTGGGGCTCCAGGGGATGTTGTTCCAATGCTCCTTTCCCAGCCTCTGCACCTAGGTTGTCTGCAGATCCCTTTGGCTGGCTTTGCTCTAATTTTTTTTTTTTTTTTTTTTTTGAGCCAGAGTCTCACTCTGTTACCCTGGGTAGCATCCTGTGGCATCATAACTCACAACAACCTCAAACTTCTAGGCTCCAGCAATCTTCTTGCCTCAGTTTTTCTATTTTTAGTAGAGACAGGGTCTCACTCTTGCTCAGACTGGTCTCGAACTCCTGAGCTCAAGTGATCCATCCACCTCGACCTCCCAGAGTGCTGGGATTACAGGCGTCAGCCACTGAAATATTTTTCCAGTGGTCTAATATATACCAAAACAATATTGAAAGACTGTTTTCAAATATTTTAAAATAAAAATACTTGAAATTAAAAATTAGAGAGCTATTAGGTAGACCTTGAATATTTGCAAATATTTAAAAATGTATACAAATATTAGGAGACGCTAATGTAGCAGCCTCGCTTTCCTCCATCCTTTGCTTACCTCCGCATGCACGATTACACCCAAACTCTGAGAACTAAACGACTCGAATGCTGCTGTAGCCCCTGGGCTTATTCCACACGTCCCAAGCCTACTATGTGGCTGTGCCTCCCAACTGCGTCAGTATGGATCGGGTTGGCAGCAGGTTCAGAGTGAACACGGTTGACATGTGTAACTCACGCCTGGATTGGGATCACACCGTGGGTGGTCACAGGGCAGGTGTGTGACCGACTCCCTTTAAGAACTTTGGACTTGGAGATGCAGGTGGATTGTCCCAGGCGAGAGCTGCTTCTGCACGACCTGCAATTTGCAGATAGAAAAGATGATGTGTGTGCGCCACCTCCACAAAGAGGGGCATGCAAACCTGCCTTTCAGCCTTTGCCTGTGTGTATACACCTTTCCCCCACTGTCCCTGCATTGTATCCTTGGCTGTAATAAGTATAATCTGTTGTGTATAACATGTTTATTCACAGGAGTTCTTCCAGTGGGTTACTGAGCCTGTGTACTAGTGGGATAACTAAGAGAACACATTTCATAATAGTTGTTCTATTGTAATCAGTGATATATCAAAGAATACTCTCCAACTATTCGTAATTATTCCCCCCTTTCTTTCAATACTATTAAAACACTCACATGAGGTACTTAGACAGTCAAATTCACAGAGACAGAAGTAGAAAAGAGATAGCTAGGGACCAGGGGAAGAGGGAATGCAGAGTTGTTATAAAATGAGTAGAGATTGCATTTTTCCAAACTGAAAACGTTCTGTGGATGGATGATGCTGCTGTTTGCACAATGATGTGACATCTACTGCCACTAACCTGTACACTTGAAAATGGGTAAAATGGTAAATGTCATGTATATATTTTGCCATCATACTTATATATTAAAAAAATATATAATAAAAAATACTGTTTAAAGCCAGTTGCAGTCACTCAATAAATGTCATCTTTTCCTTGTATTTCATCACTTTTATCTCAGCATCAGTGATAGACTGGCTAACATACCACATATCAGCTAATGTGTTTGAACAAATTAAAACTCCCAGGACTTGCTATTCTTTCAGATTGCTGCTGTTCTTCCCTTATTTTAGGCATGCACCTTGTCCTGATGATACTCTTTAACTGCCCAGGACTTCACATTCCCCTATGAGGCTTTAGGCATCTGTTTGAAGACTGTGCGCTTTTTGTTTAAATCTCTCTTTTGACTCCCCAGAGCCAATGGAATATAATCCGATCTCCATATCTAGCCTTTGAGTTTTCTGACTCAAGTCATTACCTTTCCCACTCTGCAAAATATTTCATTTCAGGTCCTGAACTTCTTGGTCTTGCTCAAACATTCCATTCCTCTTTATACCCTAGCCACCTCTGATTGTTCTCCGCAGCCTTTAATGATGTGAGGAGGTAATGTTTGACGTAGTACATTTATTCTTCTTCAATTGCAACCTCTTCTATGATGTCTTTTCCACCTCAAATTCCTCCAGAATTAGCACTAATTTGCACAATGTCTTCCAAAAGCACTTGGTCTTATACTCCCATGAGAGCTGCGTAATTATTCCTAATTCTTTCTTGCCCTTTGTGGAGGAAGAATTATATTTTTTCTATCAGGTTAATGTCAGTCTTGGCCACATTATTTGGTCCAACTAGCAAAATATAAATGGAATTGGCATGCATTCCTTAGAGGCAAAAATGTTAAGAGTCAGAATATTCCTCAGAGATTATTTTCTGCAGTTTGGGTTGCATAGGGAAGGTAATGTAGGGGAGAACCATAGCCCAACCAAGTGGACAACCTTAGTCATTATGTACCCCTGTAATTTTCTGGTCATTTGTTGTGACCTAGATAATTCTTATTGATACAACTACTAACAATGTTCTGTTTTATTAATTTGTCTGTGTACCTAGCTCCCACTAAACTGTGAGCTTCAGTGAATTAAAACTTGCTATTTATCTTTGCTATGTTAATGTGTAGCACTTTGCCCTGTGCATAGATGCTTTTTTTTTTTTTGTATGAGTGAACAAATAAATGATAAAGGGAATAAAGCTTTAAAGCTATTCCAGTCATTATAGCTGTACTCAACTATGTGGAGTTATTTTTTCACTGTATCAGAAATGTTACTTAATCAGTAATCATATATGTGAGTATTTTCATCAACTGGTTTGTTGAGTTAATGATTTGGACATTCCTTGAAGAGACAGTGATTTAACTTAATAGAGATCAAAGCTACTGATGTTGCCTGAATTCAGATTAGAGAAGCATTGCACCTTTCCAGTGTATGTTTCACCATTTTGTTTATGGAGTGTGAAATATATAGCCTTGTGCTGTTTCTGCACACTTCATCTGTGCATAGCCAACAATATACCGTATGCACCATTTCTGCTAACCTTGGCAAATTAGCAGAAGTATTTGGGTAATCAGGCAGTTGAGTGTTTATGTAGTTTATCACTTTTTATGAAAAAGGAAATGTGTTAGGGAGGATTAAACAGAAGAATAACTATCACTGGCTTATATGTAGAATATTGTTATAGCACAGTGAGAAAAAATAAAAGCGGTGCCAAATGCTTCATTAAAAATATTGAATGTCATTAGTAAGGTATTATAACAATGCTAAAACTGTTTTTCTCTTATAAGGGAAAAAGAAGAGAAATATTTGTTTTCCTTTTGTCTTTTGTACTTGAGAATACTGGTCCACTTTTAATCTGTGTGACTATTAGTATTTTTTTTTAGCTAAGATTACAGTCCTTTGAGAATAATGTTGACAGCTTTGAGCTGACAAAGAATCATTATAATCAGTGCTGAAGATATGAAATCACAATGAGAAAGAGTTCATGTTTATTGTAGCAGGGACCACACACTGTGATCGTTTGCATTAGAAACTCAGCAGGTGGAGTACATGAAACTAAATCAGTTTTGAGGAATTTAAGATATATAAAAAGGTCGAAACTAAATCAGTTTTAAGGAATTTAAGATATATGAAAAGGTTGCTGTTCGTCAAGTACCCATCTACTGTGTTCAAACAAAAAAAAAATAGAGCATTTTCATAAAATTTTTCAGAACACATTGTGTACACATAAACTAAAAGATTGTATAGCGTTAGGGTAGAATTTATCATTTACCTTATCATCAACAGCATTTGAGTGCTAGATACAGGTTGATTAAAAGCATTATGGATGTCATTAGATATAAGCAAGAAAAAAATCCCAAGAAATTACAAATGGCAGATCTTATAAATAGGTAAGAAAACAAAATCACCCAAATGTTTCCCAACTGTTAAGGAATGGACTGGGCTGTTGGGATGAAGATGTGAAAAACTCTTAGAGAGGATAACACTCTGTTTCAGCCCTATCAGTCCACTGCCCCGCTAGGGTGTACTAAGTGTAATGGCATTATTTCCATTCTACCATGCATACTTAGATGGGAAAGGGGGGTTATAAGGAAAGTTAGACTAGTTGTCCCTAAGAAAACTGCAAGAAAATGAATTCTTATTCTTAGAACATCCTCATTCATCTGTTTTAAATTTGTTTGACGTCTTACTTATAGTTCTCTTCTTTGAATTTCCCTCATTCATCCTTTACAAATACTTTATAAAACACCTGTTCTATCCAGCACTAGAGAATCATGATGGTAGAGAACAGGATCTCTCTTTCTGAGAACCTGACAGACTAAGGGAAGAGACGAACTCATAAGCATAATGGCTGCAATGTCATTAGAGATGTGGGGGCCACCTTCTGTCTGAGCTTCCGAGGATTCACAGAGGGGTAGGCGCAACTGGAGAGTTTTCCGATGGTTATGTGCTCACTGAGTAAATAAATGGGTCATTTTGGGCAGAGAATAAATCACACAAAACATCTGCAAAAAGCAATGAGCATCTTGCTGAGATGGTGTTCCAGAGAGTGTGTTAGAAATAGCTGAATGAAAACAAAAGAGTAAACAGAGCCCCGACTACTATCTGCTGAGGAGTTTGCATTTTATTTTGTTTAGTGAAGAGTCATAGAAGGAAGTTAAGCAGGAAGGCAAGATTAGCAAATGTGCCTCCTTAAGGAATTTGGATGATTTTTTTCATAGGCAACTTCAGGTTAAAAAAAAGAAAAATCACTCAAAACCCAATCTTCTCATTTTCTTTCCCTACTGTTAACACTGATAGTCTTGAAAGTACTTTAGAGATATCATGTAAAATTTTAATTGTTAACAGCTTAAAATCATTTGTGTGGTTTAAGTAATAAATCCTGTTTTATAATGATCTAAATCGCAATAAAACTAATAGTGAAATTTCTAATAGTACTAGCCTTTTGGGAAGGTCGGTAATTTTCAGGAAGTTAATCTCCAAAAATCGCCAACAGCAGATAGAATAGATTATCTGGCAGAAAGTTCACTCTTCGGTCTTGGTGGAAAGAAGAAAAGTACAGGAGGGTGATATCCTTGAATTCTTCTGGGCCATTCTAACTCTTCAGTCCACTGTCCCTAAAACACTGAACTCAGCCTTGTGGTCACAGGCGCTCCGAGACATTTTTGCCATCCTTCCTCTTGCACTTGTTGCTTCTCTTTAGCCTTTATTTTGAACTCTAACCTTGTTTATCATTATCTTTAAAAAGTCTTTGTAGACTACGAACTATATTACAGTGTGTAGTATTCGCCACTCAATGGCCTTCTATGACACTAGACAGAAGTCATTATCCTAAGTGAAGCACCTCAGGAATGGAAAAACCATCACATGTTCACACTAAAGAGAGGTAATTGATCAGTGGGTACACGGGGTCATATAGCAATGTCAAGGGCATTGGAAATCAAGATGGAGGGTAGGGAGTGAAAAACCTTACCTATTGGGTGCAATGCATGTCTGGTGATGGGTACACAAAAATCTTGACTTCAGCATTATATGGTTTATCTGTGTAACAAAAACATGTGCACTCCCTTAGCATTTTAGAATTTAAAAGATGTAACTATCTAAATTTCCTTTACTCTATGTTTACATACAAACATAAATGCATCTACCATTTATTTATTAAATGGTTTTGTTACATTTTAAAAAAAGAAAATGCTTACCACCAGTCTTAAATATCAGAAAAGTCAGAAAGAGTGCAAATCAATTTTAAAAAATGATTTTGTATTATCACATGGGTGGGTAAGAAGTAATTTATAGCATCAAAATATTTTTCTGAGTAAAGAAAAAACTTTACATTGTCATAGGTATTAATTAAAATATAGATTGGATTTAAAGCTAGATTCTGGGTACTCAGTTTTAACTTCAAGATTCTATTTAATCATGATTTGTATTTAGGTTGGTCCATTGAAACAAGCTCCACCGGCCAATAATGCTTAGAAATATTTGACTGACCATTCTGGCATTGATCTTTATGTATAAGGTATAAGATCACAGTTTACCTCTCTCTTTAAGTGCTTATTCTGGTTGCATTTCTAGAATTTACAAAGTTCACTTGGACATTCAACACTTACTCTGTTCAACCATATTGGATAATGGGTTATTGAGTCTCCTGAGCCAATGCTGCTGAATTTTACTGAATGCCATTGTGAAATTTCCTAGAATTTAATATTTTCCACAGTTAGACATATACTATTTTTTCAAGATAACTAAAGTATAATCTGAATATTTTTATAATTTGATTGGGGAATATTTAAGAGCAAGAAAAAATATAAGCCCTTCTAACAGTAATAACACAGTGATTAAGATGTGAGTTAATATCGGGGGAGGAGCCAACATGGCGGTCTGAAGCCAGCTTTCAGCAGATGCTCCCGTCCAGAAGGACAGTTAAAGGACAGAAATTTAGCAAGAAAGCCAACAGTTTGGAACTGAGCCAAAAGAGAAAGTAGAAGAATGCACATCAACCCTGCTGGAGTGACCTGAGAGCCCAAGGATACAAATAAAAGGTACAGAGCACATCACCAAGCAGACGGGAGTCCCCTCCCCCAAGAGAATGGCTCACAGTATACTCCATACCTCTATACAAACAAGCGAGCAGAATTCAGATGTCCTCCCACTCTACCCCATGGGAGAGACCCTCTAAGAACTGGACCACCTTACCCTACTAGGGTGCCATGGCACTCTCCTGCCAGGCATAAAGCTGTATAAAAACTGTATATGTTCTCTACCTGTAAGTTGGAACTCCTGGCACTCCTCTCCACTCTCACCCTGAGGTCTGGAGGTCTGTCCCCCACAGAGTGCCGATTCTTGGACACTTTCTCGAGGGGTGTGGACAGGGCGTGAGCTGTTGCTGGTCTGTGCTGTTTTCCTGGCTCGGGAGCATTGAGAGGAAAGTGAGCCGAGAGGTGGCCGGCCGAAGTGGAGCTGTGGTCCCCTGAGGCACCAAGTGGCAGTGCTGAGAAAGCTTTGCTAAATTTCAGGCGCACCTGGCCCTCAGGGGATGACAGCTGAGACAAAGGGCTGAAGCTCATAGACTGAGTCAGGACTATTAGCAGCCTAGCATCTCTTCCACAGGGCAGAAATTCTGTGAACTTGTTCTGTTCTATCAGCTTTTTCATCTACTTTACATCAATCAGGGACAGGGCTGGAACTGAGTGAATCGCCCCAGCCCCTATCAACTACCTAGGTTGTCAGGCCTCACCTCCCCCCCTGCTAACACAGACATAACTAGTGGACTGGCTGAGGAGCCACAGAGCCCCGTGTGACCTAGGCAGGCGCAAGAGTATCTGCTCATTGGAGGGAACTGGACCACAGCCCTGCAGGGTTACCAGAGACTGGGTGTGACAGAGGGGCAAGGCGGGGAAAGAGGCATCAACCTTTCCAGGCTAATTTGCTGGCTGGGGGGGCCCTCCTGAGCTCACAGAACCCTTGAGCGAGTTATACTAAAGCTGCCAGCAGACTTATGCTGTCTAGTCGCCAGACACTTTTCAACTCTTTGATTTGAGGTTGGTACTGGCTGGGACAATTGATTGGTACCTCCTCAACTGGGCTAATCACCTGACGACTTTCCAACGCTGTACATTAGGTGTGTGGTAGTGGGAAGGTTTGATTTTCCTTTCCAATTGTTGTGGAATTGTTGTGGGGGGTGTGGTGACCTAACTGCTGGTTTTCCTCCACAGCTCAGAATCCAACACAGAGTAACCGATTCTCTAGGGTAAGACAGAGACCAGCTGAAAATAAGACAGAGCCATTTAACTCCACCACATCAAGAAGGCTACAGTTGTGCAGGCAGTAGCAAAGTACGGGTTGGCAAAACTCTAGGGGGAAAGGTACAAACACCAGTCTCAGCTTACAGGCAAAGGAAGGACTGGTTAATCACTACTCCTAGAACCCCCAACCCAACTTATCCTTAGCTAGTCACCCAGCCAAATGGTGCAAAATAAATATGGGGCGGAATCAGCGGAAAAGCTCTG
>CAUYON010007351.1:0-14170 GCA_963573935.1 Arctocebus calabarensis
TTTATATAGTGATCAAGAAAATGCCATGAAGGCTATCTGTAACAGTACGATGAAAACATTTCTGAATGTATATGAATCGTGCCCTATGATTGCACCAATGTACGGAATTATGATTCAATAAAATTATAAAAAAAAAAAAAACTAGAAAGTATATATTTTATTACGTTCCCTTCCTCTATACACAAATAAATATGATACATTTCATACAAATTTATTAAAATGTTAGGAAGTTTTTGATGCTTGAGAAAACCCTTTGATGAGATAGAAAAATCACTTATGTGTGAAAATTCAGCATATTATGCATATTTATGATAGAATGTATCATTTACCCATAGGAAAGGACATAAGTAGAAGCTAAAAACCAAGGCCCTAGAGTAATATTTTAAGTTTTATATATATATATACATATGCGCGCACACACGCACACACACACATTTATTTTGATAGATTTGAGTGCTTGAGCAGTTTTTGGTTATATGGATGAACTGCATTATGGCAAGGACTGGGTTTTTAGTATATTCATCAATAATTACTGTACATTGTACCTATTAGGTAGTTTTGTTTCCATCATCCCCAAACCTCATTTCCTATTCTTATTTTTAGGTCCAAGTCCTCATATATTTCTCTGGAAGTGAAATAAAACATTCAGCTTCATTTCAAATAATCATTCCAGATTTTCTTCCTGATAAAGATTGCTCATTCTAGCTGCTTAATTTGGAAAGATTAAAATTTCAGTGGGTTATTTCAGCCGAAGAACTAAATTCAATAAGACATTAAAATATACCAAGATTTCCATTGTTCTATAATTTTTTGAGTTTGAAGTAATGTAAACTCAAATGTTAAAAAGGCCTATAAAGTAATCTCATAGACTTTGTACATTACTGCTTCCTAGCATGGAACATTAGGCCCAAATCCTACACCCTTATAATTCTCTTTGACTTAAATTATGGGTCCAAAGGCTTCCCTTTCAACTAAACCGTAGGCAGAGGTGAATTAATGAATACACAATCAACTAATTAAGCTCCAAATTATTTCTAGTGTGTAAAAGAAATAATGCAATTGTATATAACTTAGAGCTGAATGGTTTACTTCTCAAGATGTTATAGGAGGCCTGGGAAGAAAAGTACTGAAAGTTAGAAAAGCTTTATTCAGAAAATGGGACTGTAGTTGGCCAAAATTTAGGTGCCCTGAGAAGGAAAGCAGATGTTTAAACTAAAGAGAGCTGTTTCTCAATCCAAGTGAAATAATATGATTACAATTGAATAATTTACCCAAAGCTTAAGTTCTTAAGGAGAACTTAAGTTCTTTTGCAACTTGAGTTCCCCTTCTCCAAAGTTCTCTTGGTGGCTCAAAGCCAGTGGTTCTCAACCTTCCTAATGCTGCAATGTATTTCCATTGTTAAAAAGGGGTTGTGACCCACAGGTTGAGAATCGCTGCTCTAAGCAAATGTACTGTTTTCAGGTGCCTGAAATCAAAGGATCAACTTTACATACAAATTGTAGCTCTATCACTTTGTAGTTTTGTAAAATGGGAATTGACTTAATTTCCTTGTTTCACAGATTCCCAGTCAGAAAATTGAAAGAAAAAAAAAAGTATTTACTATGAAGGAGGATAAAAGATATAAAGAAATGATCTAAAACATAGCCAAAGGCAAAGTAACCAAAACAAAAAGATATGTGCAGTGTGCCCGGGCTTATAATGGGGATGTTATTCCGTGACTCTCATTCCAGAAGCTTCTTGCTGATCTTAATTATACATGAAGGAAATGTCTGCTGGTAGTGTAACTATTCTAACATCTAACTATTTTACCATTGAACTATATTCCCATAAATTATATCTAGATTACTTCTAGATACTAGTATCTAGTATCTAGATTACTGTTTATTATGTTTATAATGGCACATACACATAATGAAGTATACGACCTCTTTCCTTATCTGCATTATCAATTCACTTATTGATCAAATATTTTAAATTCCTACCACATTTTACAGCACCCTTTACATGATTAGTGAGTATGAAATGGTTGAATCACAAATAGCTGTCAGGTTGTTGTAAGGGATATATTTAGTGGCGTTTCCTAATAGGTATAATGGACCTATATCAAAGCTATGTAGACCATATTTGTGTGTATTTAAAAAACCACACAGCTACTTCCCACTATAGACCTCACTGAGTAATAGAGTTTCCAAGAATCTTCCTGTCTTGCTCCAAAGTCTTCCCAACTTTGTTCCCTAACTTGCTCAAATCCATAAAGCCTGGAGTTGTTATTTACTATTTCCCTTTATTTACATCCTATATTTGATCCATCAAAAATAAATCAGCTGTCTGTGCTCTCAATATAGTATTACAGCTACACTACCTGTTCATTCCCCTCCCTACCCACTATCCTGGGTAGCGTTGGCCACCATCCTCTCTCACCTGGATGCTATGACAGCTTTATAACACACCTCTCCCCTGCCCTGGACTTTCTGGGGTCCACTTTAATGGCTACAAAATAGACCTATTTAAACACAAGTATTGATATTATTACATGCTACTCTTTTTAAACCCTACCAATGGCCCCTCTTTCCATGTAATAAAAATGGAAGTCCTTGAAGGCTCTGTTTAATTTATGTTGTGAATCAGTTATATTTTCCTGGTTCATGCCATTCCAGTCGCACAGGTTTATTTAACTCTGCAATCTGTGTTTGAGCCACTTTTCTTGATTCTCCACTATTGACATAAAACCTTTTGTCATTCTTTTTATTCTCTATACACTTATCATTATGCATAGACATGCATACAAATACTAGCATACAGATGTATACACATATATATGGGCATACATAATATTTGTTTTTCATAGATTAGGCAAATTAACATCAAGAATAGTTCATGTCATAACAAATATTCAAAATATTTTGTGAGTGACTAAAGGAATCAGTTATGATTATGTGATGATTGTTACCAAGCAGAAGTACAAAATACTGTGATTATCTAATAGCTAACAACTTTGTGATGCCTAAATCAGGAAAGACTTACCAAAGAAAATAGTATTAAGCAGAAATCTGAAGAAAGAGTAGGAACTAGCTCTATACAGGGACCTAGTGTACAAGGAAAATGAAAGGGGAAAAAAGCTTGTTTCATAGTCCTAAGGTAGGAAGAAACATTACCTGTCTGAGGAATTCAAGGAAAGCATCCTGGCTGATGCCAGAAGAGTAGAAAGTGGCCAGTGCTGTCAATGATAATTTAACTGAGAACTTCCCCGAGGAGTCATCTCTTTTAAGTGGGTACACCTTTCATCTAATATTCTCAGTTAATTGAGAATAGGAATCAGCCAGCCATGGTGTTGTGGAGACTTCTAATTAGTTTTTTGTGACTGAACAACTCCGTATCAGAGTTTCTGAACCTGGATTTCCTGCAGGTGGAGTGGAGAAGGAAAGGTTTCTATGATCCTGACTCAGTGATTCATAAGAAACAGGAGAGTGACTTGGAGAAATGTAGGGCTTCTGAGGATAGAGAGAAATGAGTAGATGAGAGACGTTTGAAATAGAAACTGCAGGGCCTAGAGGCCGATCGGATGTTACCATTTGGTCTCATTTATGAAATGCTGAGTGTTAGAGGGTCTTCTTCTATAATGCTTTTTTCTGTTTCACCAATAGATTAACTTCTCATTCTGTCTTTGTAGGAAAGATGTTGCTTAAATAATTTCTCATTCTGCCATAAATTTTCAGAGATTGCATAAAATAGAGTTTAGGACTACAATCCTTTCTAAAGCTGGATGCTAATACCAAATTTTATCATTCACAGATGACCTTGATGAGGCTTTCTCTTCTATTAACTTCCATTTCATTATCTGTGAATTGAATATGATAATTCCCTCATGGATTTTTGTGATTATTTAGCTGTTGCATATAAATTACGTAACTTCATGTCAGCCAGCTAGTAAATAGAAGACACAGAAACTATTACTCTTATGAAGAACTTATTTAGCTTCTTCCATATTAGGTTGTAAGTTTCCAGAATGCAAAAATGACATCTTATTTATTTAAACCCAGCATGATGTCAAAACATCGCTTTACCTCAAAAGAGGCTTAAATTTATGTGAGATTGAACTTAATACAAATGAACAAAGACTAGCAAACCTGAGCAGAATTATGCAGGAATTCCAAATTTATTCAAATCTGCCTCCCGCTCCCTTCTCTGTTCACTGTTCTCTCTGACCTCAGAGAGTTTCTATCAATGACCATTAATTTCATTTATGAATGCTGCCTATATGTAGACCATCAAGTATATTTAATAAACATTCTGCCTTCAGAAAGCACATGTCATGTGATTACCAGCCAATCATTTTCATTTCCAATTTATTCGACAGAGAATTTAAATAAACATATTTTAAGTCAGGTGCCCGCCTTCTATTGGATATTTTGGGAAAATGGTCTTTGTCTGATTTGTTTCAAGTGGAAGAAGCAAACTCCTTACTACTCCTAGGAGGGCTGGTGCCCTGCTCCTAATGATCCCTTACATTAACTGTCTGTTCATTTTATCTTAAACTCAGATATAAGTATTGGAAAGGATTTCCAAAGGTCCAGTCCCCTAATTTGGGGCAGATGCAATACCTTTTCTCTCATTTTTTGAGTCATATAATGTGACCCCCAAATAAGGTTAAGTGTCCTTATTAGTCAGACAGCTGATAAGAGAGGGTGACTTGCACCAGGCCTTCCACAACAGCAATACACAATGCTCTATACCTGACTAAGATAGCAAAGCTAAGAATGGGCCCCTCTCTGAATGGGCGTGAGGAAAATGTTATCAATGGTCTCCAAAGCCAATATAATAACGAAAGTTATTAAGCAGAAGGACTTGCCCATCACTGAGGATCTCTTTGAAGAAAAAGACTGACATGGATTTCTCAAAGGGCCAATGCAAAGGCAATTCAATGTTTTTTTTTTTTTCCTTTTTCATTTTATGTTTGATTAAAAAACTTAGAAATATAAAGCTTCAGCATGAAAACCCTGACATTACTGTAAAACCAGCAGGCAAAGCTATAATAATTCCAGCTTTATAGCATAATCTGAAATTGAATTACTCTCATTTCATGGCAAAGTCGATATTGCTAATGGATTAGAAACATGGTTGATAAAAGTATTGTTGAGTTCATATTTGGGGAATCACATGAAAAAATGATTTCTCTGTAGTCTATGACCCTTGAAAACTGGCACTGATCTGAAAAGAAATTTTATGATAAGTAAATGCTTAGAGGTCAAGATAAATGACCAATAAAGTGTGTCCAATAAAGCAGTTACAAATCTTTCCTGGTGTGTGCCATTGTGCTGCCAAACCATTGGAAGGCTGGGCCCTGACTGTGAAAGGCTCCCTGTACCAGCATGGAAGTCACGGTAAGGGGTACACATGAAGATGAAATTTTGCGATTTCCACAATCATTTTCTCAGAAGCCTTTCGGAACCTGTCATATGGACAATAAATTTAGAACCCTGGACAAGAGATTAAACTCCACTACTTCTTAGCTCTGTGAATTTGGACAAATCACCCTCTCTCTGGATTTATTTTTCCTGTGAAATAAGGGGATGGTCTATAAGAATGTGACTATTTTATGCTTCTGTTATTCTACATTATGTACTAAAGAAAGATATTATAACTACCACATTTAAAACACTCACATTTTCAGGTGTTGATGATTAGCTTGCAGTCTTTTTACTCTAAGGCCAAAAGTTCTTCATTTTTCCCTATCAATGAGAAAAAATGCCGTAAAGATGAAAACCAAATTTCTGAGAAACTAGAAGTTCTCTGTATCCATATTTAACCAAGCTCTACAGCTGAAAATTTTTTTGGAGAACCAGTTCTAGCTATAACATATATACATCTATTTTCTGGAAGCATGATTCCAAGATTCTATGTAGCTATATCATATTGCTAATAATTTCACATTCATCCAAAAAGTTAAGGTCATAAATAAGCCATCCATAGCATCTATAGTGAATAGTAAGAGACTTAAACTAGGATTAAAGGATTAAAAATCTTCATCTCAATTTCTATTTCATTTTTGCACATTTTTTTTTTCGACCGGGGCTGGGTTAGAACCTGCTATGGGTCCGGCACCCTACTCCTTGAGCCACAGGTGCGGCCCTCAATTCCTATTTTTAAGAGTCCTCTGTGCCACACTCCCACTCTCTGTTTTCATCTTTTGAAATGTGTATAAAATACCACTTGCCAGAATGTGAAATTTTTTGATAAAATGTATAAATTGAATATTATAATGAGATAATTATAGATGTACCCACATAAACACAAATATACCTACATCCTGTATTCCTAAAAAATGATAATATTATTAAAGATAAGAAAATCCCAAGAAGCTGTTCCAAATTAGATGACACTATCACATCAGAAAAACTAAATGTAATATCTGCTTTTGGATTGGAAATTCCTGTTTTCTGGAAATTAAAATAGTTAAGTGTAGAAGAAACATACAGAGTGATGTGGCTGAGTGCAACACCTTTCAGTTGATGGAGAATACTATATGTTATGCTAAATACTTGTTTTTCTTCTTGAATTTTATAAGGATAATTTCAAGATATGTAAGTAAAAGAGCCACATCACAAGAAATGAATTTAAGACAAACATTCTGAATGACAAGGTGAAAAGAAAGTAAAATAAGCAAAAAATAAGACAGGGAAATCATTGAGAAGGGTTGCTGTTTGTTTGCCTTTTGTCTAGCTGAGGAATTCAGAGTGTTAGCCAATGGTATTGGGCATGTTGAGTAAGAAAGGTAGAGAGTTGAAGCATATCCAGGAGATCACCTTATAGGATTAATTAATATGTTAGCAAAATAAAGAAGAGTGTGAAATAAATATAAACATAATTCCTAATTTTTCTATTGTTATAATAACAGGTTCAAATTAGTGCCATTTATTGCAAAAAATATTGCAGAGGAAGGAAACTCTGCCTCTGCCAGTGATGACCATCTTATTTTGAATGAACTTTCCTGGTGAAAACTAGGAAAAATCTAATATTTGAATGCACCATGAAGCCATTAAAGAAAAAAAGACTTGCAGTGTCAAAACCTGAAAAAGTAGACAATTCAGAGAAATAAAGCTACTTGCTAATGCTTATTTTCTCTGGAGCCATTTAAAAGTGGCTGAAATGTGAAGAAGCTAAGGAGAGGGGAAAGCTAGAGCTGATAATTAGGAGAAATGAAGTGGGACTGTCCTTAGATTTATGGAACTTGGAGAACATCACAGGAGTACAGGACCTTCTAGGAAAGAAGATCCCTGGTGAATTAAAACAGAAAGAAGCCCAGTTATAATACTTAAAAAAAAAAGATGGTTGAAATTAATGCAATAAATGAGTACACCCACATATTAAATACAGTTGAAGAAAATTAGTGGACTGAATGACAGAGACAATATGTTGACTGAAGACTGCCAATTAGAAACAATAGAAAATGTAAAAGAAAACACAAAAGTAGAGATAAAGTGAAAAGTCTCCTATACATATTATTGGAACGGATAAATATGATACCAAGAGTAAGGTTGACAATAGAATAAAAATGGAAAGAGAATTTTTCAAACCAAGGAAATACACAAAGGCACAGATTTAAGAAGTACAATGTGCTGAAATAAGATAAATTTTAAAAAATCACCATATATTATGAACAGTCAAAGGAAAGAAAAGTCTGATCCCTAAAATAATATGAAAAAGCTTTACTACCAAAATTTTAGCACAAACATAGAAAACAAAATCAATCTTTATTTTGAGACAAAAAAAGCAACACAACATTTCAAAATGAAGGTTTCTTAAAAAGTCTTTTGGGCTGAACAAATATGAAATTTTAGTGATGAGTCTCATACACACACACACACATGCCTCAGACCAAGAATGTACTCTATGTGAAAGATGACTTTGCATAATAAACTTAGAGATGATTTAAGATAACAAAGTTAGAGATACAGGGTAGAAACAAGAGTTTTAAAAAAGGTATACATATGACTAATCTGATATGATATTGAAAGTATAAAATAAACAAATAATTTATTGTGGTATCCTAAACATTCAAACATACAGAGAATTAAAATATCTGGCAAAAATGAAACACAGGGTAGGTAGGAAATAAGAAACCTAATTCTTATTTTTGAAAAAATGAATAAGGAACAAATTTATATTAGCTTTAAAAAAATAAAATATCCATTTTGAAATACCTGGGGTAAACACTAAAATAAAAAAAGAGAATATATGAATAATAAATTAACTGAAAAGGCAAATGAACAATACATTAAAAACTTACAAAAATGTCAAGAATAAAAGCATTTTGAATATAGTATGTAAGGACAAACTTTTTAAAAAGTAAGAAAATAGTATAATTTTAAATTGAATATATTATTAATTACATCTGGTAAAACAGAATCACCTTAATAGGTAACTGCATATAAATAGATAATGATAGAGAAATATGGCAAATGGCTAAAGTGTTACCTCTTTTTAGCTTAATGGAAAGCAGTCTAATAATTAGATTAAGGTGTTGTCATTTTATAAATATGAAAAATTTAATTCAGCTAATATGCAGATATTTAGTAGAGGTTATTATTACCATAAACTTCATCCTACAAAGACCTTAAATTTTGACAACACTGAGTAAATATACAAGGGTTTTATTGAGAATTTGAAAGATGACTGTTTATCAGAGAGCTTCCATTTTTCACCAAATTCAAAACACGATCATTATGTCTTCTGCCATACCCTCATCTACAGACCCGTCAGTACTTCCTTTCCCCATGTCCCAACTGTCTCTTGCCACCCTTGCTTTGGGGACCTCTGTCCTATAACACAAATCTCTATAAACTTTCAAACTGTTTTATATAATTTTTTTCCCTTTACAATTTTTTCTTAACTGAAAATTAGTTTTACACAGTCATTTTACTTATTTATTTTTATTTCAAAATATTGAGGGGGTACAAATGTTTTTGTTACATGGATATCCTTTACAATGCTTAAGTCAGGGCTATCACACGTCCATCACCTGAATAGTATTCACCATACCTGTTACATAGATTTTTTTACCCCCCTCCTCTATGATGCTTAATGACTTTTCCTTCTCCCTGTACAAATGTGGGCTTATCAGTTGTTCCATATCATTAGAGAGTAGATGTGGTATTTGGTTTTCCATTCTCTAGATACTTCACTTGGTATAATTGTCTCTAATTCTATCCAAATTGCTACAAAATACATGAATTCATTTATTTTGAGGCTTGAGTAGTGCTTCATGGAGTGTGTGTGTGTTTGTGTGTGTGTGTTTTATATTTTGTTTCTACTTATAAATTGAGGGGTACATAGGTTAATTCCATATCATTGCTATTGTGAACAGTATGCAATAAACATGTGACTTCAGTGCCTTTTTTCATGAAATGACTTCTTTTCCTTTGGGTAGACTCAGTAGTGGGATTGCTGGGTCAAATGCTAGGTCTACTTTTAGTTCTTTGAGGAAGCTCCATAGTGTTTTCCATAGAAGCTGTATTTATTTGCAGTCCTACCAACAGTGTATATTGGTTCCTTCATTCTATAACAGCATCTATTGTTCTTTAAAATTCTCACAGGGGTAAGGATATATCTCATTGTGGTTTTAATTTGTATTTTTCTGATGATCAGTGATGAGCATTTTTTTATACGTTTATTGGCTATTTGCCTCAAACTCTTTCAGTTAATGTGTTTGGCCTTTTTTTCTTTTTCAGTTTTTGGCCAGGGCTAGGTTTGAACCCACCACTCTGGTATATGGGGGCCAGGGACTCTACTCCTTGAGCCACAGGCGCCGCCCAGTTTTGCCATTTTTATTAAGGGTTTTTCTTGCAAATTTATCTTAGTTCTTTGTAGATTTGGGATATCAGCCCCTTCTTGAATGTATAGTTTTCACATGCATTTTTCCACACTGTATGCTGTCTATTTGTTCTGATGATAATTTCCTTTGCTTTCCAGAAGTTTTTAAATTAATCAGGTACTATTTACTTATTGCTCTTGTTACTATAAGTTCCCTTTGGGCCCTTAGTCATGAATTCTTTGCCCAGGATAGTGTCTAGAAGAGTTTTTTCTACATTTCATCTGAAATTTCTATAGTTGCATGCCTTATATTTAAGTCTTTTATGTATGTTGAATTTTTTAAGTGGTGAGAGATAGGAGTCCTGTTTCATTTTTCTGTCTGTGGCTATTCAATTTATATATATATATTGCAGTTTTTGGCCAGGGCTGGGTTTGAACTCACCACCTCCGGCATATGGGGCTGGCGCCCTAATCCTTTGAGCCACAGGCACCTCCCAGTACTATATTTTTTAATAGGGCTTCTTCTCCCCAGTGTCATTGTTGTCTGCTTTGTCAAAGATCAGCTGGCTGTAGGTAGATCATTTTATATTTGGGATCTCTGCTCTGTTCTTTTGGTCTATGTCTCTATTTTTGTATCAATACCATGATATTTGGGTTATAATAGACTTGTAGAATAGTTTAAAATCTGGTAACGTAATGTCTCCAGATTTGCTCCTTTTACTGAAGATTGCTTTGGTTATTCAGCCTCCTTGTTGATTCCATATGAAGCATATATTTATTATTTTCTAGATCTGTAAAATATCATATTGGTATTTTAATGAGAATTGTGATGAATCTGCATGTAAATCACTTTTGGTAGTATGGATATTTCAAAAAAAATGTTGACTCCACCACTTGATAAGCATGAGATGTTTTCCATTTGTTTGTGTCATGTGTGATTTCTTTTTCTTAATGCAGTTTTTGGCCAGGGCTGGATGTGAACCCACCACCTCCAGCATATAGGGCCAGCACCCTACTCCTTTGAGCCACAGGTACCGCCCTCATGTGTGATTTCTTTCATCAGTGTTTCATTGTTCTCCTGATCAAGATCTTTAACCTCTTTAGATATACACACACGTGTATATTTATATATTACCAAGTATTTTATTTTCTTTGTAGCTACTGTGAAGGGTATTTAGTTTTTTATTTGACTCTCTGCTTGACTGCTATTATATATAGAAAAACTAATTTACATGCCTTGATTTTGTAACCCAAGACTTTACTAAATTTATTTCTCAATTCTAGGAAGCTCTTAATGAAATCTTTGGGATTGTCTAAGTACAAGAACATATCATCAGTGAGAGGTAACATTCTCACCTCCTCTTTCCCAATTTCTCTGAAATAATTGCTGATGGCCCTGTTTATTATTTCCAGCTTTATGTTAAATAGAAGTGGTGACAATAGGCACCCTTCTCTTGGTCCAATTTATAGGAAGAATGGTTTCCACTTATCCCCAGAGTGATGTTGGCTTTCATTTTGTTATATGTGGCTTTTACAATTTTGAGAAATGTTTCTGGAGTGCCTAGCTTATTAATAATTTTTATTATTAAAGGGTGCTGGATTTTGCTGAATGCTTCTTCTGCATCTATTGAAATGATCAGACGATCTTTGCTTTTCTGTAGTGAATCACATTTATTGGTTTATGTATGATGAACCATCCTTGCTCAGTTTATGTATGATGAACCAAGCGGGATAAAGCCCACTTGATCATTGTGTGGATTCTTCTTTTGATGCACTAGCGAATTTGGTTCGATAATATTTTTTTGAGAATTTTTGCAGCTATACTCATAATAGATAATGGTCTGCAGTTTTCCTTTGTTGTATCATTTCCTGGTTTTGGTATCAAGATAATACTGGATCCATAGAATGATTTGGTGAGGATTTACCCCTTATTGATGTTGCAGAATAATTTTGGCAGTACAGGTTACAGTTACTCCCTTGCAGGTCTGGTAGAATTCTGCTATGAATCAATCTGTTCTATAATTTTCAGGGGGTTCATGGAGGTTGTTACTCCTCTGTCGAGCTGATTATTATTGTTCTTTTCAGAAGTTCTGTTTCTTCCTGACTGAGTCTTAGGAATTAGTGTGTTTGCAGGAATTTTCCCATTTCCTCTATTTCCTATTTTATGTAGTTAAAGATTTTCATAGCATTAATAGATAATATTTTGTATTTCTGTTGTGTCAGTTGTAATATCTCCTTTTTCACTTCTGATAGAGCTTATTTGGGTTCTTTCATTTTTATGACTTGTTATTCAAGCAAGTTTTCTATCAATTTCATTCATCTTTTAAAAGATCCAACTTTTTGGATGATTTAGACAGTAAATGCTTTAATTGGCTGTACAAGTTGTCCTCTCTGACAGTAAGTGGTACTTACAAAAAAGGGCCAATTGTAGTCTTTTTTTTGTTTGTTTTTTAAACTGTGACCAGCTCTAGTTCCTCAAGAGGAGCATTCAGATGCCCCAGGTGTTTGGCAGGGCCCTAGAGCTCCCAGGGGCACCTTATTTCCCCAGGAGAGGTGGGCAGAGGAGTGAGGTTGGGTGGGACTAGGCCAGCTGAGCCTGTCTTTAGGCTTCACAAAGCCAGACACAAGAGCTATGCCAGCAGGGATGAAGGGTCTGCCTCCAAGCTAGAGAAAACAACCAGGGAGGGGTAAAGTGGCCCTGCCAAGCCAGAAACTCTGCTCACAGTAGAAGTGCCATCAAGGATTCACAATCTAGCTGTCAGGGACAGGTTTTGCTCTTCTGTCTTCCACCCTATTCCAAAGTTCTCTTTTCTGTGTTTGGTCACATGCAGGAGCTACACTAGCTTAGCTCATCAGCAATGTGATTGTCAGCTGGAGGAGTTCTTGTCCAGAATTGGACCAATAGCCTGGCTTTCCTATCGGGAAGAGGTGTGCTCTGCAAGTACACTGCAGCTCAGATCCACTATGCACTCTGTTAGTTCTGGAATGAGTGCCTTATTTTCTGAAGTTACTTCACATATCTCCCCTCTGTGCCTCTAAGCAACATAATAACATTCTAATGGTATGGTATTTGGCCTGCAGGCCTATCTCTGGGTCCACCAAATACAATCTCTTACCATGCCAGAAAGAAGTATGCTGGTCCTAAGTTGCACATGGAGTGCTCAAGTAAGTTTAACATCCCTCTACTTCAGCGTGTGCCCTGCTTTGCTAGAGCAGCCAGGCAAGCAGCACTGGAGAGAGATAGTGGTGAGGGATTTCCCAGTCCAAGCACCCCTTGGCTACTGTAAGTCTTTTAAGAGGAAAGATGTGAGCTATACTTTCTATGGAAGCACACCAACAGAAAAGAAGAAGATGCTTTGAGAATCTTGGTTCAATTGTTCCTTGGGAAACCTATGCCACTTGGTAGCACTGAGTTGGGAAAGAAAGGTGGAGGAAAGACATCTAAATAGAAGAGAATTGACACTCTGGTTATCTTTTCCCCTCTCCCTGGAAAACAGCCCACCCAGAGCATCCAAGGTCTTGAATCACACAAATCCTCTAGAACCCATTGACCCTTGTGATCCCTACAGTCTGGACCAGAATTAGGAAATTTTCATCTGGGAACAAGTGACACAAAAACTGAAGGGCTTAAGTTCACTGGAGAGAAGAAAGTCACACAATGGGTGGAGACTTGGTGTGGTGCCCACCATCTTGGCTTAGGTCTGTGGTGACAGGAAGTAAGCTGAGGGGGGCTGGCAGCCTGGAGATTTATTTTTAAGAATATTTTGGTTCATGGCATCAGTAACTTTGGGGCTCACGAGGGTAAAGAAGTTCTCCAGTGGCTTAGGAACCTATTGGTTACCGGAGTTGGAGAAATAAAACCCCCACTTACCTCATCACAGGTCTCCAAGTTTCTCAAGGGGTGGTCACTACTAATATCTGGCTCCTTCTTCTTTTGCTTCACAGCTTCTTCCTTTGGAATCTCAGTTTAGTTCTGGCACTTTTCCCTCACAATTACACATGAGCCATGAGTTTTTTGGTTTTTTTTTTTTTTTACCTAAATCTCTCCCTTCGCTTTGAGATGATCTAGTGACTGATGTCTCTAGTGAGCCATCATTTTATTTTATTTATTATTTTTTTTTTGTAATTTTAACTATTTTTTTAAAATAATTTTATTGAATCATAATTATGTACATTGATGCAATCACAGGGCACGATTCATATACATTCAGAAATATTTTGATCATACTGTTACAGATATCCTTCATGGCATTTCCTTGATCACTATATAAAGACATTAATACTCTACCTTTAATAAGTTTCACCAGTACCCTGCTAAGGTGCAAGAGCAAGAAACTAGGTTGTCTCAAAACCAAACAAA